>SNQJ01S0142420.1:6420-47677 GCA_010110895.2 Picea sitchensis
TATTATGTAGTAAAGTGAAAGTATATAGTTAACGTTATCTGTTAGTAACAATTTCATTAAAGACTGTTATGTGGTAGTGAATGTTTATGAATAATGTGATTAGTTAGTAGCAATTTATTATAGTTATAAATATTCGAGATGAAATTTATAAAAAAAAAACTATTGGTACAGTTGTAAATTTAACTGTAAAATTTTCTTAGATAGAGTGACAATTCTTTCTCTTCGTGCCTGTTGTGCTGGAAGGGAAATTTACACTACCCTTGGCATTTTTCTCCAGTAGCGCGTTGGGATGTCGACCCAGTCTTCTACTCGCCTCGAGCTGAACTTTTAAATGGAAATCTATGACTCCTTGGCAGTAGCGATCACTGTAGTGGCCATATCGATGATACTGCTGTGTTGGGACAGAGTAGTTTAAAGTCGTGGGTATGTTAGGCAATCGGGTTTACTTGCTGGGCGATTTATTCCCTTTTTACCAGTTTAAATTTCATTCATAACGGAGCCCGGCGTCAAGGCTAAGAGAATGGCAAGTGGCGATCTACGTTTAATTGGATAACTCCGTTTCTGTTTTAGTACAGAATTGTGATAAGGGTTTCGTGGAACGCACCAGTGTCTAAATGACAGCGTGCGTCTGTTTTACGACCAGGGCCATTGTTTAGCATAAGGGTACGGGTAGGTCGTGCGTGTGCCATCTGCGTTTTTCTTTTCCATAGTAAGTTAATCACCTTTTCATACTACTTTAATGCCTTCTACGTTTGCACCCTGATCGTTTGCCTTGGTGACGGAGCCTCTGTCTAGGGCGTCTGCCCACCGAGTTGACTATGTCCCCTTTTTGTCGCGCACCTCTGTACCGTGCTTTATCTCTACCGCTCGCCTGCCGTGTTGCATGGCTGTTATGCCGGCGTTTGGGTCGGATCATTGCCGGATAGGTGCATGCACGCGCGATGGCATTAGCTGGATGTCCGTGTTTCCCTTTCCCCAACACCAACAGCCACCTGCCAATCTCGTTTGACCCAAGGCTCGACTGATCCCCACGGATCCCATATTTTCTGACAGCAGATTGGATTGGGTCAGTGTCATTAACAGAATTCGGTCACCGAAAAATATTTAACAATTTCATTGCTTTCTAGGTCTGTATTATTCTCATTATTGTTGACTTGTCTTTTATTTATCAATCGCTATGGTTGGTTAATAACCGATTCCTGTCGACAAAAATTTATCTAAATCCTTACCTTTCAGATTGTCAATCCCTTATTATAGTTAAACTATTATTTATTTATCATTAGTCATTGTTGGGTAATAAGCACACGCTGTCCACTTAAAGGAATAGCATGAACCATACTTTCCAGCTTGTTACTTCCTCATTATATTAAATTGCTATTTATTTCTCCTTTCTTCCTTGGTCACTAAATTTTACTGCCCATTTTAGTTCAACCGAATTTTCACTGCCAATTTAGCTCAACGAAGGAAGAAGAAATTTATGGTCTGGCTATAGCATGAACAAAAACAATTCATAACACCTAAATTCCCAATATCATTTGTTACTACAGTTAGCATTGGTCAATGGAAGTAATGGCCTACAACCAAAGTAGGGTTAAAAAAATTAATGGCCCAACTAGAATTTAGGCATTTACTACACATGGCACCTTATTTCCATATAATTTCCAAGCTGCCTTATCTTCGGCATTTACTACACATGGCACCTTATTTCCATATAATTTCCAAGCTGCCTTATCTTCGTGCTAGTTCAACGGGAATAATAATAAAAGTAGATGGTAATTGTCTTGCCATTTAAAATTTCATGCCACTTTGTTCCATGCTAATTATCATTATAAACGTATTTTAGAATATAGGGGTGAGGATGTGATTAGGTTATGCTAAGATTGGTGTAGTACCCTTGATAACACATAAATGCAATGATTATACCTATTATTGGCATGACAATATTAGATATTAACATTTAATTTGTTAGTATGAATGTTAATATTGTTTAAACCAATGCAAATGTTAATAATTTGTTTTCTAATTAGTCATTACATTAATATTGGTTTAATTCATAAGGTAATAATACTTGTTAAATTTGCAATAAGAATAATTGTTTTAATTTGCCATGTTAAGGATGATGTTACTTCCGATAATAGGATTCAATTTGTAAAAAAAAAAACATATTGTATCTTACCATTACATATGAACACGATATTCTGAGCATTGTCATTTTTTAAATTGTTGCTATTTTTAATTATTGACATTTAAATATTGTGAGTTTTAGGTGATGTCCCTTTTAAATACGGTTATTGCCAATTAGGGTCATTATGAAGGACATTATTGTTAATATTATATATCGTCATTTTAATTATGATGTCATATAATTATTTGTAAACTTGAGGTGGTCAATACTTTTGATGTTAATTGTATATATGGACGGTAGGGTAAGGGTATTAACACTTGGGGATGTTGTCACTATCATTTCCATCACAAGGAATAAATGTAATGGATACTTAATCGGCGGCTGCGGACTCGTGAACTTAATGTTAATGTGGATGTGTGTCGGTAACGATCATAGTTCAATTTTGTTTCCCGATATGTAAGGGTATTTTATACAACGATAGAGTGTAGCTCCGTAGACAACTTCATGAAGAAGGGTTGATAATTATTGCTTCTTAAATGACACCCCATGGTCTTAACACCTTTGGTGGCTGGTGCCCTCATGTTCAATGTCCCATTGTAATGTCATTATAAATCTTAGGGTTGCAACCTATAAGAGGGATTGCAATCATGAATCATGGCCCGACTATGTGATATAAACATGAGGTGTTTAATGTTTCATGGCAGCGTCAGTTGTAACCCATTGTCATTATTAACTTTTACAGTGTAATAACCTTGATTTAAGTACCCTAGATGTTCCGAGTCTGTAATGAGGTGTTGAGCCTTGTGGATAAGTTGTATTTGGTTGTTGAACCTTCCCTTGTGTGGGACTATTGTTTGGTCGGATGTAGACACCATAGGTGGCCTTAGTAGTTATGTCTGTGTTTTTCTGGGTCAAGAATCATGTGCATGGTGTAATGGTAAACTCGTCGGTTTATTAGGCAGGAGACCCAAGTTCAAGACCAAAAAAGGAACCTAACCCTGTATGTCATTATTGTTGAAGATATCATGGGGCACCCTGGGTCTTGGGTGTCTTCTTACGCTACTTTGTCGCGGTGTCTTCATTTTGTTGTGATTGTCGCATAAGGCCCGGGTCACCGCTTCCAGTGGTGACGTGGAGTCCAAAGATAGTTGTTGCCCCCTCCCACACGGCCACACCCTTTAAACAAAAAAAAAAATTTGCACCCCGCTAACCGAGTTGTTGTCGTAATAAGGAGGGTTGTTACATATGGTATCCATCCGTGTCTCAACACTCTGATTCGGGCTACTTTCGCTGACGGATTTGATCGATTACACCGCTGTTGATCGAGTTGATTGTTGGCGCGGAAGGCTGCATCTTTTGGCTAGAGGACGCCGTGGAGGAAGACGAATAAGGTTAGGGGAGGAGGCATGACGCCCAAGAGACCACCGAGGTCTAACCCCTAGGGGAGTAAGCAGCATGTACCGAATAGGAGCAGATCGCGCTTTGGGCGATGTGGCTGGGTTGATGAGGTTTTTCAACGCATGCCTGAGGCACTAATCAACCACCTTTAATGGGAGGAGGGAAAAGATTCTGAGCCTAATGAGGGTTTGCAGTGCCCTCCTGTAGTTAGTGGTAGTGTTCACAGAGAACTCAAGAAGGTGAAATTTCCCCAAAGCTCTTTCGCGCCCCTGACGACGTACCGCCAAGGCATGGTTGAGAATATGGCGATTTGCTTCACACTTCACGATTACTCCTCCAACATGAAGGTTCGTGATGGCTGGCCATCCAACTAAAGGGGAGCTTCTATGGTGGGGAAGATGCCCCACCGCAACCAAACATGGTCATGGAAGACGGTCGGGAACCGGCTCGGTGAACGGTTCCGAGAGGTATATTTCAGAGGAATTCATTGAGCGCCAGCTCACCGAGTTCAACGATTGTGATAGGGAGGTCGCACGGCGTCTTCGGGTAATGGCGGGTATTTTTCTTTTGCTGGTTACCCTGCGATGCTCCGCACCTTTAACAATTCAGCGCTTTAAGGTCAACAGGTCGTTTGGCCTTTAACGGCAAAGATACGCAAGGTTTATTATCTCGATAGCTTCAAACCTTCACGATGTCATCCGTGACTAAGCCGTTCAGGACGAGTGTAGCTCCAATAGAGAGGGCTTAAAAATCCCACCAGAAGATTAGAGAAAAGGTTACGAGCTGTGCCCTCAACATGGGAGAGTTTGTCAACAGGGTCAACTCTGCATCGCCAATTTTATCTTAGGGTTTTAAGGACGCCGCGGAGTGGCATGGATTGGTTGGAAACGATGAGGCGATAATTTCAACCAGATGACTTTTTATAGTTACTAAGAGTATGCAAGGGTGCAAACTTTGGCGCGACCTCTCACTAAACGAAGGGAGTAGCGAAGGTCTAGAACACCTTCCGGGTGGTGAAGAGTCACGGGACGCGATTTCCGCAGGAGTTGCCTCGGGATGCCACCTAAAGGAACTGGAGTTTACCTATAGACTTGAAACCGGGGACCTAACCGATGGCAAGAACGCCGTATCGGATGTCGGCCCGGGTTGTAAGAGCTGAGAATGCAAATCAAAGAGTTGTTGACCCGGACCGATACGCCCCAGTGTGTCACCGTGAGGTGCAACAGTTATTTTCATACCGTAAAGAAGGACGTATCATGGAGGTTTTGCATTGACTACCGACAACTAAACAAGGCTACCATAAAGAATCGCATCCCTACTAAGAATTAACGACCGCTTTGATCAAATGAAGGGTGCGCGGTGTTCTCAAAGATCGATTTACCATCATGGTATCACCAGTTTTGGATCAAGGAGGATGACATCCTAAGACCGCCTTTTAAGACAAGATTTGGACATTACCAGTTACTGTTTTACCTTTTGACTGACAAACGCCCTGTGGGTATTAATGTGAGCTGATGAACGTATGTTCCATGAAAAATTTTGGACAAGTCTTCGTCCAAGCATTCATTGATGATATTTTATCTACTCTTGGATGATCTGGAGGTGCATGTCGGTGCACTCTGGCGCTTTGGTACCAGAATGCACGGAACACAAACTACACGGTTGTCCAAATGCTCGCTTACCAATCGAGGGTTCACCGCATGGGGTATGCATATCTCCTGAAGGTATCAGTCGCGGATCCCCAGCCAAGGTTGAGGCTATATGGAATGGCCTGCGGCTAACCAATGTCACTCTGGCAGCGAAGTTTTACATGGGGTTATCGATACCATCATCGGGTTGTCGAGGGTTTTCTTACCGAAGCAGCAAATCTGATCACCAATTGCGAAAACAAGAAGTTTGTTTGACGCAGAAATGCTGGAGGCTCATCTGAGTAGTTTAAAGAGTTACCGGCCAACCGCCGACAATTAAGGGTCCCTCGACGCGACACGTAATTCTTAGTATGCACCGACGCATCCGTTAGTTGGTTTAGCGGAGTCTTGCGCGGCCTACCGTGCGATTGCTTACTGAAACCGAAGGCACGAGGAGAATTAATGCGACAATAACGCATTGTTAGCCGCTTATGCCTCAAGGTGGGAGAGAATTCACCTCATCGACGAAAATTTGAATTAAAGACTAATCGCTGTGGACTACAACACATTTTTAGGCAAAGCAACCTAAATGCTGGCTACAACGACGCTATCGGAATTGTTTAGTGAATATGATTTCAAGATTACTTAACTATTAAAGGGAATAGTGAACCGAAAGTGGCGGATTCCTGAGTCTGAAAATAATGCTAAACCTTTCGATGTTACCTTTTCAAACAAATCTCGTGAGAAGACTCTCACCTTACAACGTGATGATAACTAGTACAAAGAGGTCAAGCATTTTACTGGACAAAACACAATGACGGTAAATTCACCGCATTGAGGAATTTTCACTCTGATAGCTTAATGGGCGCATTGAGGTTTAAAATTCTGATTTATGTACCGCCAAACTACAAGTTGAGGAGGTTGATCTTGAGCGAGGTTCATAGATCAGTTTACATGGCTCATCCTGGAGCGACTAAGATGAGGGAAGACCTTAAACCCTTATTCTTCGAGAAAGGAATGAAAGCAATTTACATAGTCAACTTTGGGCTAGATGTCTTGAGTGTCAGCAGGTAAGGGCTGAACTTAGACACCCTCGGCCATGATTTATTTCAACCACATGCCATTCCGTAATCAATGGGAAGTTATATCGATGATTTTATTGTTGTATTGCCACTGATGGAAATGAGACATGACTTGATTTTTTGTGGTATTCGACACTCTTATGAAGAGTGCTAATTTTATTCTTGTGCATATGATGTATCGAGCACTTGACTTAACTAGATTTTTCATAATTGATATTGTGAGGATTTATGTTGTGCCTAAGAGGATTATATCCCATCAAGGATCGGTGTTTACCGGACAATTTTGGACTAATTTCCAAGAGGCCTTTGGGAACCCAACTTAACTTAGCACTGCGTATCACCCAGAAACTGACAGACAAACCGAACGAACGAACCAAAACTTGGAAGACATGCTGCGCATGAACGTGATGGACCAAAAAAAGAACCGGAGGAATTCCCTTTGCCCTAGTAGAGTCTTCCTACAACAGATATCAAGGCACCATAAGGATGGCACCTTTTGATTTTCTTTACGAGTGACCATTTTGGATGCCCTTGAGTTGGGATCGCTTGAGGATAGGGTCCCGGTGGGGCCGGTTGTGATCCAAGAAATGGAAGAGCGCATGCAATCCATAAGAAAAGGATTAAGAGTTTAAGATCTAATAAGAGTTAAGGTCGATGCCAATTGCCGCACTGGAATACGGGACGGGCGACGAGTCGCCTTGGGCGTGCTTAACCTGATAAGAGTTCGATCAAGTTTGAAGGGGAGATAAACTCTCTCCAAGGTTCACATGACCTTTCAAGATTGTGGAGAAAAAGGGCCCAGTGGCCTATCGACTAGCCTTACCCCGACTTTCGAGGCGCATGCACGATGTTTTCATGTATCCGCTTTTGGAGACATTATATTAGTGATCCCACAAACGTTATTGACCCGAAGTTCCTTTGCGTGTATCTGACGGTGGAGCCGCCATGGCTGAGCCAAATCAAGATATTAGATCATCGCTCTCACGCTACTATCGAATCCAGATCAGGTCAAGGTCCGGGGATGCCATAGTCCACAATTCTAGCGATTCGAGGACCTGTGATGATAAAGGCCGACTTTAGTTTCCATTTTTATTTGATAGATAGACTTATGATACTGCGATATTCCTTTATTTTTCTTTGTATAATCGAGAAACTTCTGACAAAGTTTAGACCAAGAGGGTGTATGTAACATCCCGCCCGGGCGACCGGTGAACACTCGTTATTTGAGGACACTTTGCTCAAGTGATCCGACCCTTTTATGTTAGACCCGCCATGTTTTGATTATGATGTGATTGATGATGACATGATGTTGCTATTTGATGTAGACGGGTGCTACTGACTCCGGCTTGATTGAGTGCGTGGTTTTTGACCTCGAGGATGCGTAGGTATTCGTAGAACCCCTTAGACCCCACGTGACCGAAATGGAGTGTGCTTCGTGTTGATATGTTTATTATGATGTTTCATTTGACTGATGATTTGATGTCGGAATTTTGGACATGATTATTGGTGATGCAGTCGATCATAGCTTGTCGACTCGACTCACATATGGAGTAAAGGCCACACGCATTGCGTAGAGGTTGAGGGGAGAGGGTGGGAGAGACTCGCCACCGCCTCGCTAGCACTTCCGCCTAAGCGGTTCGAATCAGAAATAACGACATCACCTAGTTCGAGGAACTTAACGCATGCCTTTGAGGGGTCGACCGCTGACAATCGCTCACGATGATTCTGCGCAATAAGGCGGGGGGCCCCATTCCTTAGAGCCCTTAGTCTCCCAATACTAGTTCAACACCCATGGAGCATTACCCCGTGGGTTATAGAGTTCTACCTCAATCCTCAGTTCGGGCTTTGGCGAAAGGGCACCCTTGGAGCACGGTGCATCCTAAAGGGCACGCCGCATCAAAAGAAAATCGGGCTTTGGCGAAAGTGGCACCTCCTTTGGGAGTAATGCGGGTGCACCCGAAAGGGCACGCCGCGACAAAGAAATTCCAGGTGAAAGTGGTGCACCCTTGGCTATCGGTAACACCAAGGGCACGCCACGATAAAGGTGGTTGATGGAGTTATCCTAATTAGCCCTAAGTCTTGAGCACTTGAATAAAACCTTAAGTAATTCCCTTAACTAATCGTCGCCTAGCTCGTAATCTAAACCTCTAAGCCTAAGACCTTCTAGAAACCGGGGAAAATTTTAGTGGCTTTAACAAATGTAAATTCAAAAAAAAAAAAAAAAAAAAAACTTAGACCATCAAATTCTCTTTATCCTTGCCTACTTAATAAAACTATCCCCCATCGCTTTGATCTTCCAGTATCCATCTTCCCTTTACTTGTGCAGTCACATTCACTAAATCGCCAGCCCCTCCGTAATTTCTCCTTATTCGTTTATGATATACATTTACTTTTCCACTGTACTGGTTTGCTAACGCTTTAATCTCTCTTTAATCCTAAATATACAGATATATAATTATAAATTAAATGATGAATGCATGTTTATTAATAGAAAATGAAAATATATATATATATATGCATATTTATATTATAAAACAAATTTATAAAGAAATAAAGTTAAACATGTGAAGATAAAAGGGAAATAAAAAAAATGATGAGCACACATACCTTTGAAATGTTTGAAAAGAAAAAATAAAAATGAATTATACAAAAGAAAATAAAAGAAAAGAAAACTAAGAAAGTCAAAGAGAAAAAGGGGGAAACCTAAGAAAACTAGAATTCGTGGTTTGGAGAGTCCGGGAATAAAGGAAAGGAGGAGGGGGAAAAGGTGGGGACCCTTTTTTTTTCGCTCTCGACAGGCGGTTAAGTGTTGGAGAATAGAGAATCTGAATCGGGACCGGTAGGAGCTGGGAAGCCCTCGGCGATTTGAGTGGTAGCTCACCTTGGAGGCGAGCCCAGGAGCTAGTTACCGGGATTGGTGTGTGTGGCCCCTTTGGCGGCTCCTGGGATGAGGAGGAAGAAGAGTACCCCTACGTTAGCTGGGAGGTATCGGTGAACTCATTGAGGTCGGCAAGCTTGAGTCGGAGCTATGGAGCACAAGAAACATTGCTGCATGCGTTAAGGACACGGGTATGTAAATGTCTGGGCATTTCTATCTTGTTGAGTATGTTTATAGACTGTAGCCTTAATGGCTAATGTGCAAATCTGTAGTTTTAATGGTTAGTGGTGTAACTTGTAGCTTCAATGGATATTTCTCTTCTGTTTTGTTTTACATGGCTCAGTTATGGGTTCGGGAAAATTTGTTGGGCATTGGAATTCTGCGGACATCTTCCTCTTGCCTGGGCATGTTCCCTTTCTCTTTAGTTTCCATGGGCGATGTGTGTTCTGGAGAAATTACCCCAATTCATTCTTCTGGGCAAATTCTTGGCCTGGGCGTTTCTTTTATTTTACAGTGGGCATTCAGTTGTGGGCATCTCGTTTATGATATTATTGTCCCTCGTCACAAGGTTTCAGTCAATTCGTTTTTACATCACTGTCATTCTTTTAAAACCTAATGTCATCTCATCGTAAATTGCTGGTGTTTCGTTTTTGGGCTTTCCGCTTTCGATTCCCGTGGGTTGGGGCATATACGGCTTGTTGGGTCGTCCTGTTGTGTGTGCAGTTCTCAGGTTTCCCTTGTTGCTGTTTTTTATTGTTTATACTTTGGGCGAGGTTTATATATTGGATAATGTCTACACATTAGAGGCGAACTGTATACACCGGTGATGTTCCGCCTGCTGGTGGTGTATTGGTAATAGAATTTGAGTTGCATTTGTGGTTGTGGTTATACAGTCTGTTCTTCTGTAGCCTTCGATGTTAAGTAGTATCCAATATTATGTAGTAAAGTGAAAGTATATAGTTAACGTTATCTGTTAGTAACAATTTCATTAAAGACTGTTATGTGGTAGTGAATGTTTATGAATAATGTGATTAGTTAGTAGCAATTTATTATAGTTATAAATATTCGAGATGAAATTTATAAAAACTATTGGTACACAAATTTTAAATTTAACTGTAAAATTCTCTTTAGATAGGAGCGGACAATTTTCTCTTCGTGCCTGTTGTGCTGGAAGGGAAATTTACACTACCCTTGGCATTTTTCTCCAGTAGCGCGTTGGGGTGTCGACCTAGTCTTCTACTCGCTTCGAGCTGAACTTTAAATGGAAATCTATGACTCCTTGGCAGTAGCGATCACTGTAGTGGCCATATCGATGATACTGTTGTGTTGGGACAGAGTAGTTTAAAGTCGTGGGTATGTTAGGCAATCGGGTTTACTTGCTGGGCAATTTATTCCCTTTTTACCCGCTTAAATTTCACCATAACGGAGCCCTGGCCAAGGCTAAGAGAATGGGTGAAGCATGCATCTACGCTTAATTTTGATAACCCGCTTCGCTTTTAGTACGTAATTGCGATGGTCGGAACGCACTGTCTAAATGACAAGGTTCGTTTTACCACTGTGGCCAGCTTGTTTAGCATAAGGGTATCGTAGGTCGTAAGGCAGCATCCGCGCTTTTCCATGCATAGTAAGTTTAATCTCACCTTCTTTGCCCACTTCTTTAATGCCTCTACGCTGGTACCCTATCGCTTGGTCTTTGGTGATCTGAGTTCTCGCCTAGGGCGGCTCCCCACCGAAAGTTGATCTATGTCCTCCTCTTGTCGCCGCACCTCTCAGACCGTGTTTATCTCTACCGGGCTACCGTGGTTACGGTCGCTATGCTCTGCTTTTGGCCGGATCATTGTCGGATAGTACACCACATGGCATTTTAGTCGATGTCCTGTTTCCTTTCCCCTAACACCAACAGCCCACCGCTAATTCAGCTTTTGACCCATAGTTCGACCATCCCAATGGATCCCATATTCTCACAAGCAGATTGATTAATGCTATTATTAATGTAATCTTGGCCAATCAGTAAATATTTAACAATTTCCTATCAAGCTTTGTGGTCCAGATTATTCTCATTATTGTTGACTTGTCTTTTATTTATCAATCGCTATGGTTGGTTAATAACCGATTCCTGTCGACAAAAATTTATCTAAATCCTTACCTTTCAGATTGTCAATCCCTTATTATAGTTAAACTATTATTTATTTATCATTAGTCATTGTTGGGTAATAAGCACACGCTGTCCACTTAAAGGAATAGCATGAACCATACTTTCCAGCTTGTTACTTCCTCATTATATTAAATTGTTATTGAGCCTTTCTTCCTTTATCACTAAATTTTAATCGCTTCCATTTTAGTTCAACCGAATTTTCACTGCCAATTTAGCTTAGCGAAGGAAGAAGAAATTTATGGTCTGGCTATAGCATGAACAAAAACAATTCATAACACCTAAATTCCCAATATCATTTGTTACTACAGTTAGCATTGGTCAATGGAAGTAATGGCCTACAACCAAAGTAGGGTTAAAAAAATTAATGGCCCAACTAGAATTTAGGCATTTACTACACATGGCACCTTATTTCCATATAATTTCCGTTTCCATTTTATCTTCGTAAGGTCCAACCCGGAATAATAATAATAGTAGATTGTAATTGTCTTGACATTTAAAATTTCATGCCACTTGTTCCAGCTATCTTATCATTATAAAATGTATTTTAGAATATAGGGAGGATGGATTAGGGTTATGCTAAGATTATTATGTGATCCCTTGATAACACATAAATGCAATGATTATACCTATTATTGGCAATGACAACGTTAGATATTATTTTTAATAATTTGTTATGCTTAAATGTTTTGTTTAAATTGAATGCAAATGTTAATACTTGTTTTTAATTAAGTTGCCATATTAATATTGGTTTAATTGCGGCGGTAATACTTTGTTAAATTTGCAATAAGAATAGTTGTTTTAATTTTCCATGTTAAGGATGATGTTACTTCCGATAATAGGATTTCCTCGTAAAAAGTGGTTGGTAGGGTCATCGATATATGTGAACACGATGTTAGCTTTATATTGTCATTTTTAAATTGTTGCTATTTTTTAATTATTGACATTTAAATATTGTGAGTTTTAGGTGATGTCCCTAAGTACGGTTATTGTTAATTAGGGTCATTATAAATATTGTTAATATTATATATTGTCATTTTTTAATTATGATGTCATATAATTATTTGTAAACTTGAGGTGGTCAATACTTTTGATGTTAATTGTATATATGGACGGTAGGGTAAGGGTATTGACACTTGAGGATGTTGTCACTATCATTTTACTGTCATGAATAATGTAATGGATACAGTAATCAGAAGGGTTAGTGACGGTAAATCTTAATGTTAATGTGATGTGTGTCGGTAACGCTATAGTTCACTTTGTTTCTAAGATATGTAAGGGTATTTGCGTCATCGATAGAGTGTAGTCGGGTAGACAACTTACGAGAAGAAGTGGCGTGCTACTATTGCTTTTAAAATGACACTTATGGTCTTAAATGACTTTGGTGGCGAGATCCTCATGTTCATTGAATGTCCTATTGTAATGTCATTATAAATCTTAGGGTTGCAGCCTATAAGAGGGATTGCAATCATTAATCATGGCCCGGCTATGTGATATAAACATGAGGTGTTTAATGTTTCATGGAAGCGTCAGTTGTAACCCATTGTCATTATTAACTTTTATAGTGTAATAACCTTGATTTAAGCACCCTAGATGTTCCGAGTCGGTAATGAGGTGTTGAGCCTTGTGGATAAGTTTAACTTGGTTGTTGAACCTTCCCTTGTGTGGGACTGTTGTTTGGTCGGATGTAGACACCCCAGGTGGCCTTAGTAGTTATGTCTGTGTTTTTCTGCGTCAAGAATCACGTGCATGGTGTAATGGTAAACTCGTTGGTTTGTTAGGCAGGAGACCTAGGTTCAAGACAAAGAGGAACCTAACCATGTATGTCGTTATTGTTGAAGATATCGTGGGGCGTCCTGGGCCTTGGGTGTTCTTGCTTACAGTTACTTGTCGTGCGCCTTGCGTTTTCTTGTTGTGATTGTCGTGGTTGCGTTTGGTCAGTCGTCGGGTGGCGACGTAGAGTCCAGTATGTTGTTGCCCCTCCTACACGCGCGCTCACACTTTTAAACAAAACAAAAATTTGCACCTGCTGTCCAAGTTGATGTCGTAACAAGGAGGGTTGTTACATAAGGTCTCTAATCGCTAAAACGTATATATATGCTTAAATACAACGGAAACAGTGTCTCACCCATCCTAAAAGAATTTGCATTTCAGGCAACAAATTATAATCTATGTTCTTTCTTCCTATCATAAGTTCCAGGAGAAGGATGCCAAACCTATAGAAATCAACATTTGCACTTAATTGTCCATGCATAACATACTTGGTACCATATAATCATTGAATGTAAATTTGAAAGTATCAACTTCATCTTAAACATATACATATAGATAAAGATTATTATCTAAATTTTTTACTTGGGACTGGGAACCAACATAGATCCATCTTAAATGTGGATGTATCTGAGAGGGATTAAATCCCTCTAGGTACAATCCTTTCCTCAAGTTTTTCACTCTAAAAGTAGGTTTTCACCTAGAGGGATTTGATCCTTCTAGACCAAATAGATCCAGATTTAAGATGGATCTACACTAGTAGATACTAAACTATGAGGGGCACTAGGCATAGTGAAATTAAGAACCCTTTCGGCACTATATCCATATTTCTCTCAAAATGAAAAAAAAATAAGGAAATAAAGAATGAGCAAGGAATATGGGAGTGAATGACAATGCAGCGTCCTCATCCCAAGGGCATGTAGCCAACACAAGGGCGACCCACAAGGCATAGGAGGATGGAAATAGGTTCTGGGAGCTATGTTTGGAGGATGGAAAGAAGGAAGTGATGTAGATCGAAGAGGTGGTTTGAGCCCAAAGGAATGCCACTTCGGATAGAGACATTCTAGAGGAAGTGAAGGGCTAGGTGGTCGAACCCTCCTATTCAAGGACGAGGGAGACCAAGCATTTCAAGATAGCTAGACATATTGGATCATCAAGGCCATGGCCGAGCAGGATTTGCACAGGACCAAGAAAGAGCATGGAGACCTTGTGCATGCAATTCATATCCTGGAGGGTAAATTCAAACGCTTTTGTCAATCTCAGCATGATATTCACTTCATTGTCTCTCCTTCGAGTAAGCGGCTTGGACACTAGGAGTAGGAGGAGGTTCATGGCATTCCCATTCTATTGGGTTCTAAAAATAGTTCAATTGAGATGGATGAGGTTGTGTTGGACACACAACCCATGTTTGAGACACTGAAGCAACAACCCTGTGATGATGCACTAGATGCACTAGTATAACTGGTTCGTTGTAGTTGATGTCATCTGGTTTCTATTATTTCTATATTTCTAGAATGGTCGTATATATAGAAATAGATAATTTTTCTATAGATATAGCTCTATCAGATAGATATAGGAAGTCTATGAAAAACATTTGGATAGATAGGGTAATATGGTCTCCTAAAATTGTTGATACAAATATGAAAACATGATTAAATTTGACTAAATTTGGTTGGATTCAGAATTTGGTTTTCATTTTAGAAGATTCCCTCGAAAATGGTGTAATTTTTTTTTGGATATGTGTTTTTAGTTTAAAAAAAATAATAAAATTTGTTTTAAAAAGACATTATTAAAAATTTATATCACTCTCATTTAAAAAGTGGAATTATAACTTTACTTTTACACAATGTGTCATTTTTCTCTAAAATTTTGATAACAGTTCATTTTGATGTATCATTATAACTAAGAGAAGGACTAACTGCTTTGTAATTATTACTCTTGATGTATCATTATGACTAAGACAAGGACTAGCTACTTTGCAATTATTACTCTGGTTGAAAATAACTTTACATATACACTGGTTTAAATTTAGTTTAAATTTGAATTTGTTATATTTAAGAAATTATAATGCATTACTTCGAACTTGTTTGGTTTAAATTTGAATTTGTTATATTTAAGGAATTATAATGCATTACTTTGAACTTGTTTGGTTTGGAAATATAAAATTTCAAACATGTTACGTTTTTTCTAATGCGTCTACTTTCCATAATCCTAATCATGTAAAACTTAAATAAAGATTTAAAGTTTGGTTGAAGTGAATATTCAAAGTGATGTTGGTATGTGTAGTGTTACATGATACAAATAATTCAATTGGATTTCAAATTATAAAGGCATCTAGTTATTTAAAACTTTATAATTAAAACATATATTTTCAATGAAGGTGTATGGTCTATTTATAAATATATTAATGTTATTGTTATTATTTAGTAATATATTATAAGGAAAAGCAGTGGAATTGATGGTATAGATAGATTTGAATTCCTAAAGAATAAATAGATGCAATCAATAGAGCATTTAATAGAAGAAGTAGTAGAAGTAGCAAGTGGCAAACTAATCCAAAATTATTTTGATGTTAATTTTTATTTTTTTGAGGTTGCGACCAATTTTATTATGCATTTGACTTTGACTTATATTTGACCATATTGAATTTAGGTATTTATTCTCATCGGTATTGAGATAGGTTATAATTTAGTTTCTCAATCAACAACTTGTATGACATGATGATTATCATGTCTTTCAAGTTGTATAAAGGTTAAATTGTGTAACATGATTTGATGATTAATCAAGTGGGAAAAAAACATAGCATACTCTCCATAACATAGATTAGTATTATTATAGGTAAAAAATACAATAACACATATGAAAAGAAAGAAGTCATTGAGTTTTTCTAAAAGAACCTGTTTATCTACACAACAATCATATGAGAGAGGGAAAAATAAAACTTTGATATATCAAGCACATAATGGATCATGACATTCATTACACCTCAACAAAGATTTTTAGAGTTAAATGGATTTTCATATTCATATTGGCTAGTTTAGTACATGATCAATACATGATCAATTATTCATTCTTGGTAGTGTCATTATAGCATGGAATTTGAAGAACACAATTTCTTTCTACAACAAAGGTAGAATATATAGCAATAAACTTTGTTTGTTGTCAAGTAGTTTGGATATAAAGAGCTTTGGAACTGATGCATTGCCAATTCAATTCTTCCACTATTATACATTGTAATAACAACAACACCTTTTAGATATATAAAAATATTGTTCTTCATGCATGAACTATATATATATATATATAATCTATTCAGAGATATATTTACAAAGGTAATTTCAAGAGACGACTTTGTTTCATTACATAGGCAATTAGGATTTGTTGCTACCACAAACACACACATATCATTATGTTTTTTYCCCAATAKMTTTGTAATGTGCCCAGACCTGCGCCCTCCCTTTTCTATGGAGGCACCTCAATGAAATTTTGTTTCTTCACTTAAGCTCAAATTTCTGTCACATACCCATAATGTTTTTTTTATATACCACAATATTTWATTCTTAACTAAGTAAAGAACATTACTCACATTATCTAATTTTCATTAATAAGATATCTCTTATCTTTGAAACTTACCTGTAATAGTTCCATGTGCAACTTTACTTACTTGACCTATGTTATAGTCTTCATGACACAATTTGAATCTGTGAAATAATTCATGTGGTAGGAATATAACCTTATGTTACAATTACCATGGTATGATTTATGCCTTACAACCTATGTTGGTTACTCTAAAGGGGACCCTTGTCGCGACCTTGCTTTGTTAACCTAAGTTGGTGAGTTAATTCATTTCATTTCTATGTCTAGTAAAGTCGTTGCATGTTAATGGTGGCTTGTTCTGACCATTCAAGTGGGAAAATAGTTGAAGGTTTAAAATGATAATCACATTGTAATTACGATTTATTTGGGCAAAGTTAATCATGCTTTGTCGTTTAATACTTGAGTGGTTGGAAGTTATTAATGTCGGGCTTGACATAGCCTATGTTCTTAATTTTCACACCTGTCCCCAACCTCCCGTGGCAATCCTTACATGCACCAAGTGTGACTTCTTGGAACGAGAGCGGGGAGGGTAAGTCTCGACCGCCTTGCATAGTTTTCAAACATTCTTTTCTTGGGAAATCTTCCAACAGAGGTTGAGGGTACCTTCTGGTTAAAGTCTAGAAGGCTATGGAGTTCCATTTCTTGTCTTTGAAATTTTGGGTTTTTATGCCGCATACCTATACTTAACCTTGCATATATTTCATCTACGTTCAAAGCTCCAGCTTCGACCAATCATTCGGGAGCTTGGATAAAAAATTGGTTAGTGTTTTCACCTTTACTTGAAAAATGATTTTGTAATCTCTGTTACTCGATTCCAAAGCTACAGTTGTCAAAGGTGTCTATTTGCTAATTCTAGTTGAAGGTCCCATGTGCATTTCCTTATTCTATGTAATACTCCGATTACTGTTGCTTTCCTGACCTTGTCTTGAGTTTGGGTTTGAAAATCTTACAGACTGCTCTGAGAGATGAATGTCCTGGTTACATTGAGCTTCTTGTGTGATTTTTGCTTTTGTTTTTGTTTTTGTTTTTGTTTTGAAGATAGATTTTTGGATACTTCATCTAATGATGGTCCCTTTGTTGTGTTTGAGGGTACCCATCAGAAAGGAATGTTGTCTCTGGTCGGTCGAGACATTCTTCTACAAGAAATCCATCTCGGGTTTGAGTTTCTCCTCGTAAGAATTTCATACCCTAACTCTTCGTCATTCTCTTATGGAAGTTTTGGTTTCCTTTTGTAATGTTTTGTGGGTCAATGCAGGTATTTCTCAAACAAAATTGCAGAGTTTTTAGTCCAATCCCCCATTCAAAAATCATGTAAGTACTATTCACTTTTAATGTCTTTTTTTTTAAGTGATAAAATGTTTTACTCAGGTGCTATACTAACTTCTATTTTTGCGACCCTTGTTGACATGTGTTGGCTTTGGCTCCTCGTCCAGGGTACTCAACCTTCAAGAGGTAATTCAATTTCTATCATGGAACCTAGCTATGGATGAGGATTTGATACTATTGTTCGGCTTTGAAGTTAGTTAGGCGGTTACCTAGCATAGGTCTGTCAACCCCATTTTAGTCCACTTAAAACAAAATAATGTAATTTATTCTTGCTTTGTTCGTATGGGTATTACAAAAGTTTGGTTGTGTATAAGTGTTATGTTCCTTTTGTAGCAATTTAAATTAAGACTGTGATTTTTCCCTATTCATGTTAAAATGGTCTTACTTTCGTTATCTTACAGAGTCAGGTCGATATGAATGTAGTTCCATTACCTATTTCTTAATGGAAATTTTATTACTTCTTCAGTTTTTGGTCATGGAAAAGCTTCAAGCCCTTGCTTATCCTGCCTGTGTGATATTTCCTAGCTTGCTTCTCATTTTATTTTTTAAAAATTAATTTATGGAATCTATCAGGCTAGTTTTTATTATAATATTGTTGTTAAATAGGTAACAATTACTATCTTGTTGTGCTATCTGTTATTGTATTTTTTCTAGCTTATTTTTGTGGTAATAGATAGTTTAAAATATGACCTGTTTGGTTGTCTTTCCATTTATATAGTTTTCCTCTATGTAAATATATATAGTGAAATTTTATTTACGATAATAACATTACCATTTTAACGTCTGGCTTGATAGTTGTAATTCAATTTATAGAATACTTCTCTGTATTAGGATTCCGTTTATACGTTTTGCATTTGAACTTGATTATGGATATATTCGATGCCTTCTAAGATATCATTGAAATTGTATACCTATAGTCTCTAGTTATACTGCAATCATAAATATTTAACCGCGATTTTTACGAATAAACCATCAATTCTACTTAAATAGATTATCTAGAAATTCAATTGAACAACAAGATGACCAAAATAAAATATCCACCTATTACTAAAAGAATAATAACTTAATCCAGAACATAATGGAAGAAAAACCTGTAACTTGAGAATTCCTTAGGGGAAAAACACACGTCAAGTGGGATGTTCCTCCCAAACTTAGATCAGAGCTGCCACATATGCCCACTTTGTCACCCCTGAGCTAAATCATAATCCAAAACTAACCAAGTGACTTCATGTAGTGCGTCAAGTTCTTCTCTTTACGTGAAGATTTTCTGTGTCATATCAAGAGTTCTCAGATTTCACACTTGATTCACAATGCGTCCCATTCTCTCATTTTCTTTTCTTTATAATATTTTCCTAGGTATTTGACACTTGCATGAGCCTCTTTCTCATTGACCACTTGTCAAATTGATTTTTTCTCATTGACCACCTGTCAATCTGATTTTTACACATGTTCCTAAAAAACTGAGATCTTGTCTCACTTCTGTTGAGTTAACTGAACAGACCTTCACCATTTGTCCCCCTCATGTTGTCACTTGGTAGTTCTCTTTGGATCAACGGATTTTCTCTTCTAAAAGTCCCACGTAATGTGTGCTTCCTCTTTTTCCTTTTTTTTTTCGTTTCTAATAAAATAATAAATAAATAAATAAGTTTTTGAGTTAGATCACTGTAACATCTCGCTCTTGTGCGCACTGAGCGAACTTAATCTTTGAGGACACTTTCTCGCAAGTGATCTGGATTATTACACTATTAAGCATTTGATTATGATTATGAGGCATTATGGGTTGATGACATGTTGGTTTTTTGCATTGACATAGACATGTGCTATTGACTCGGTTTTACTGAGTGTGCAAGATTGAACCCCTTGGACTCTGGATCGAGGATGCAAAGGCATCGATGGAACCCCTTGGACTCTGGATCGAGTCGGGGAGTGGAATATTGGGGTTTGATTATTGTATATATGATATTTGTGCATCTGATTAGATGATATGATTATGGATATATTTCTGACATGATTAGTTGATGATGCAGACAGACGATAGCTTTTCGACCAGACTCACATGTGGAGTAGAGGGGTCATGCATGAATACCAGATACGTTGAGGGAGAGGTGTGGAAAATAGCCCTGCCACAACCTACTAGCACTCCCTCCATGGCTCAAACTGTAGATTAACGACTACCTAGTTCGAGAAGACCCACGATGCCGTGAGGGCCAACTATGACAGTCGCTCACGATGATTCTAAGGGGCACGCAATAAGGCAAGGGCCTTATTCTTTAGAGGTCCTTAGTCTCCCACAAGATCACTTGGTGAAGTATTGACTCCAGGGGTTTTTGATGTCTACCAAGTCAGTCAAGAGGCGAGTGACACCCTTGGAGCACGTAGTGCATCCTGAAGGGCATGTCGCGTAAGGGAAACAGATTGAGGTGAGTGGCACCCTTGGAGCACCTAGTGCATCCTGAAGGGAATTTCGCGTTATCAATTAATAAATGGATAAACCTAGATGGCCTTAGAATGAATATTGTGATGAGAAATATTTAAAACAAATTCCCTAATAAAATGTCGCCCAGCCTAGGAAATTAAAGTCTAGGTCTAAGAGATACTTGTGATAAAAATAAAAATATATATTTATATAAAAATAAAAATAATAAATAATAATGATCATCATAATTAACCATGTGACGAGAAAGGGGTAAGCAATTCATTAATTTATAAAAAAAATAAATCTTTTGTGGGATAAATTTAAAAAAGGGGAAAAGGGGAAATAATTGTTTTGTCTCATATGTTAATTAAAAAGGAAAAAGGGAAAAAGGGAAAAAGTTATTTTTCTACACCTGCCAAATTGAGTTTTAATTGAAAAGGGAAAGAGGGAAATTTAAAAGAATTAGGAAACTAGGAAAAATCGGGAAACATAAGAAGAAAGGGGAAACACGAGGAAAAAGCAGAAAGTCTAACTTAGTAAGGTATCTCGCATTTAAGAACTTTCTAAATTAAACTCAACTAGTAAATTAGTAAGGGGGAAAGTCATTAAAACTTGTAAGGGAATATGGGGACACCTAGGAGTGATTCTAGGAATGATTTTAGGTGGGTGAGGGAAGTAGGGGTAATTAATTAATTAAGGAAATTAATTTATGGTGC
This sequence comes from Picea sitchensis, assembly GCA_010110895.2. Lineage (NCBI taxonomy): Eukaryota > Viridiplantae > Streptophyta > Pinopsida > Pinales > Pinaceae > Picea > Picea sitchensis. The sequence goes on from SNQJ01S0142420.1 coordinate 27,509, forward strand.
AATGAAGGGGATGGGTGACACATGTATGGGGAGGATTTTATGAATTAAATTATTGAACAATAAATTAAAATGGATTTTGGGAAATCAATTGACTTAGAAAATCTATATAAAGGAGGGAGGAGGAGGAGGATGGATCTCTTCTGTCATGCATGACATTATGCCGCATAAATTTATACTTGACTGACTTAGCTTGTGGGAGTTGGGATACCCAGCTCGGTGAGGAGTGGTAGCTCGACCTTGCGAGGCGAGTTGGGAGCTATTTGATCCTCTGGTTAGTGTGCGTGGCCCCTTTGCAGCTCGGGGGGCTAAGGGGGAAGAAGAGTACCCCTAGCGTTGGCTGGGAGGTACCGGTGAAGTCTCATTGGTCGACAAGCGGGAGCTGCACGGAGCGCCCGGGATAACAACTCAGAGCGGGTGACTTGGGCTACTGTACGCTTCCTTTAGTTCTGCATGGTAGATTAATAGTATACTTACACTTTTAGTTCTATATTTTTAATTGGGTAAGGAAAATGATTGACTTAGCATTTTAGTTGATAACTAAATCCCCCCCCCATAGCCTTAAGCTCGTTGTTGATTGATTCCCTCAGCCTTCGATCCCTGCATGTTGAGACTACCTTTTGGTTGTTGATTGTTGTGAAGTTTTTTCTTTTCATCCTCGTCCCTAGCTCTTCAGTCCATGCCTGAGAAGTCGGCCAGGAGCCGAATCGACAGTCATCACTTCAGTGCACAACGACCTATAGATTCAAACGCCCTGCTTTTCTATGCGTGGATGAGGAGCGAAGGATGTGTTGCCCGATGGTTTACCCCTTATTATCTTTGCGCCTTGATCTCCGCCTTGCTTGGGTCTCTGCATGTTTTATCACCTCTGTGTCTTAATCATTCTCGTCATCTAAAAACTATGTTTGGTATCCTCTGCCTCTCAACACCCTCAACCACGATTATTAACTCTGAATTTTTATATATTGTTAAATAATTTGACTCTGCATTTTTATGCATTGATGGATAAATTAACTCTGTGTTTTATGCATTGATGAATAATTTAACTCAACGTTTTATGCATTGATGAATAATTTAACTCTGCATTTTTATGCATTGATGGATAAATTTAACTCCACGTTTTATATTGATGGATAATTTAGCTCTGTCCTTGTAATTCTGTTGGCTAGCGATTAATTGTTCTCTGCAATTTAATGTAATTCGTGGGTGAACTAACACTGTGATTTTACCCTTTTGTCTCCACATTCTTTAGACCAAAATTTCTCTAATCGCTCAGCTATAGAAATGAACTTTCCTCCTGCTTATATTTTTACTTCAATAGCGATTCTTACCCAGCGAAAACTGTCGTGTTAAAACTCCACTATTGAATTATTATAAAATCGAATTGCTTGGCAACAATTTTTTCCTTCGACAAATTACTATATTTTTAATTCAGCATGATTATCAAAGATTTATTGGTGCTAAGAAATCCCAGAGAAAAGTTGGAATGCTACGATTGTGCCTTTTCCCTTAGAGTCTACATAACGAATTCAATCTCAAAAGTCATGTTAGTAGACAAAGATTGTGAATTATGAATCTGGAGGCTGTTCTAATGATACTGCGTTCTATTTACCTTTGACTTTCTTCTTGAACCCTTGGATGCAAGAAATTTTTTTGTTGAGTTAGTTACGAAAGATTTTATTACCTCTCACCAGATTTGGGATTGATTAGCTTTTAGTAGTAATTAAAGGCATGTAATAATTCCTACAAGTTTTCTACGAATTCTTTCAGTCAAACATTCGATGGATGCATCACAGTGATAACATACAACCCATCAAAAAATCGCCCATTCCTTGTGGGGAGGCGTTTCAGTAGCGTAGACATTTTGATGAGGTATTATTTGAATTTGGCATGGGCTAAAACATTTATTGACTGTAACCAAATGTGTTTTTGAATTTTGGATGATTGGCCCATTTTTGGGTTAGGTTGTTCGGTGCAGCCATCCTTAACCCTTTTACTGTAGAATTGGCTGAGGCTCAGTCGTTGGTAGATTCATATCTTAGGAGAAGCCCAGCCTCTAGCGATGACCCCAATTTGCATTGAAGTTACAGTGGGTGTCGTGGTGTAGTTGATTATCACGTCATTCTATCTCACTAGAGGTCTCTAGTTCATGTCTAGCCGGCGCTAATCCTGTGAATGATTTACCCAGACCTGGGCATGATTAAATGAGGAGCGAGGGCTAGGGTTCATATTTCTGCAGTTTTGTATTGTCTTTTTCTCCTTCAAATTGAGTGTTTACCCAACGTTCTTACTGCCAAACATTAATTGCTACAATGATGTTAATGGTCAGGATTGCCGAATTCATGTACCTACCACTGAACATTTAACCAACAACATGAGAATAGCCCGCCTTAATGGCATTGTCAATTCTCAACAGTTTCCTTTTTAATGTTAATAGACAACTAGTTATTTTTGGTATGGTTACTATAGATAGACGACATGTGTAATTTAATTTGTTTACAAGTGTTATAATTGTAGCATTCTACATTGATATGATTAATGTGGTTATATATTGTTAATTGCTAGTTAGATTGTAATTTTGGGATTAATTTAGAATTGTCCATTTAGATTGTGATTAATGATTAATGAGATTAGTGAGTATTGACCCAATTGTAGATTAAACTTGCTAAATTAAATTGTAATTAATGATTAAATGAGAATGGTGAGTTTTGACTAAATTATAAATTAAACTCGCTAAATTAGAGTGCAACTAATGTTCAATTAGATTTGTAATTATTAGCATTAGACTTGATGAATGGGTTGGGTTGTTGGCGAAGTCGTGTAACCGCTTGCATTTTCTTGTTGACGTCATCCTACGTATTGTCGACCTGTTACCCAGGGTATGTGTGTAACCTTCTTGTCAGTGTGACTCCTGTCACGTTGGAGTTATCTAGAGTCCTGGGTCTAGATGGGATGTGTTGCCCCAAGGTTATTGATGTGTCTATCACCTAGGGACGACATGATTCCTAATGAGGGGATCATGGTGCACCCTATTGGATAGCGGCGAATCATAACTTGGCCGGTGTCAGTGTCTTCCGTGTGAGAGTTGTTGAACGTTGTAAGTTTGCTTTTGGCGCATGGTTTGAATGCCTTCATGTGTTTGGTTCACGCGCCTTGAAGTTCTAGTCTTGTTCGACAAGGTTGTTGTGTCAGGAGGGGGATGTTGTCCCTTAGCTGGTAGGCGTGGTCCTGTTGTGTCAGGCGGGTAGTCATTTCTCCTTGTTGTTTTACACATGTTTCTCCCTGTTGATCTTGTGCTAGTGCGTGGAGTCATAGTTGTATGTTCCATGATCGATGTGCATGTTTTCATCGTCTAGTTGCGGTTAACTATGTCGTTGTTTCCATCCTGCCTAAAAAAAATAAAAAATAAAAAATAAACAAAAAATGCACTTCTTCTTCGCTTTGTAGTCGCAACGGTTGGGTTGCTACAATCACTAGGATAAAAAAAGTGTTGATAACAAAAGAATAAAATAATAATAAGTTTGAATTCAAAATTTCGGGGGATCACATCCACCCCCCTTTATAACTTAACACCGTTCTCGGTGTTATTTAATCTTGATCTAGATCATTTTGGAACATAAATGGATATGATTTTCGCATATGATCATCCATTTCCCATGTGGCCTCTTCAGGATTAAGGTGCCTCCACTGCACCTTTACTTGTCCGATGCTTGATTTCAAAGTGTAAGCTCCCTCTTGTCAAGAATACGATCCGACTCTACTCGGAACTCACCCTCGGGTTCCACCTATATCATATTCCAATCCACAACATGAGTAGGATCATGTATATATATATATTTAATAATGAAACATTGAATACATCATGTAATTTTACCGTGGCTGGAAGTGCAAGCTGATAGGCTACAGGTCCTATTTGTGAAATCACTTCAAAGGGACCACAATATCTAGGAGCTAATTTAGAGTATCTGCCCAATCTTAGAGAACTTCTTTTAGGCCTTACTCTTATATACAGATGGTCTCCAATATTGAACTCTCTTGGAGTTCTTTTGAAATCTGCATAACTCTTCTGCCTTTACTGAGCTTCTTTCAAATTCTATTGTACCTGTTTGAATGTTAGTTCCATTTCCTTTAATATTTCAAGTCCTATCATTAATTTATTGACAAGATTACTCCAGGAAACATGGGTGTTACATTTTCTTCCATAAAGAATTTCAAAAGGACTAAGTTTAACTGAAGCTTGATAATGATTATTATATGTGAATTCAACCAAATGTAGATATTCTTCCATTTGTTTGGTGTGCCCATAACATACATTTTGAGCATATCTTCTACTATTTTATTAGTTATTTCAATTTTCTCATCCATCTGAGGATGGTAAGCAATGTTGAAGTTTAATTGTGTGTCTAATCCTTTAAACATGGTTTTCCAAAAGTTTCCTATAAATTTTGTATCTCTATATGAGATTACAGTTTTAGGAATTCCATGCAGTTGGAATATTTCCTTCATAAATATATCTGCTATGTTAATGGATTTATAAGTGGATTTAACTGATATGAAGTGTGTTGCTTTACTTAATTTATCAACAAAAACCATTATAAAATCATTTTGTTTACTACTTTTAGGAAAACTTGTTATAAAGTCCACACTTATATTTTCCCATTTCCATTCAGGGAAGCGTAGAGGTTGTAATAATCTAACTGGATGATGATGTTCAACTTTAACTTGTTGACATTCTATGCACTTAGCTAAATACTCAACAGTTTCTCCTTTCATGTTAGGCCAATAAAATTCTTTTCTTAACATAGTAATTATTTTCTGATAGCCATGATGTCCAGAGTATGGCTTTTTGTGTAATTCATTCAATATTAGTAATTTAATTTCTTCTACTTCAGGTATATACAACCTATTTTTATACATCAACAATCCATTTTTAGAAAGTGCGATGTCTGATTTTTCTATTTCAACTTGATTTTCTATCAATTTTGATTTAATACTTTGATATTCTATATCCTTTTCATCCACAATCTTGACTTTTTCCTCTAAATCAATTTCATAATTACTTCTTGTAATTGTATAAATCAAATTTGCATGTGTTCTCAAGGCGTCAGCTACCTTATTTTCTTTCCCTTTTATATGTCTTATTTAAAAATCGTATTTTCTCAAGAAGTCTAACCACCTTGCCTATCGAGCATTAAGATTTTGTTTATCAAATAGGAATTTTAAAGCAATATTGTCCGACATCAATAGGAATTTTCTTCCTATTAAATAATGTCACCAGATCTTTAGTGTCTGTATTATTGCGACTAATTCTAAATTTTGTGTTACATGATTTATTTTGTGTTCCTTAATCTTTCTAGATTCATAAGAAATTACATGATTATCCTGCATTAATACTCCTCCCATCCCTTCAATGCATGCATCTGTGCATACAACAAAGTCCTTGTAAGGGTCTGTTATTTTTAGTATAGGAGTTGTTGTTAGGAGATGTTTTGGTTTTTCAAAACTTTCTTGGCATTTTTTAGACCATATAAATTTTGTTCCTTTCTTTTGTAGAGATGTTATAGGATGAACAATTTTTGAAAACCCTTCAATAAACTTCTGGCAATAGCTTATTATACCCATAAATGATCTGATGTCCAAAACATATTTTGGAATTGGCTAGTCCATAATGGATTTTATTTTCTCAGGGTCAACAACTATTCCTTCTCTAGAAACTAAATGTCCTAAATATTGAATTTTGTCCTTATAAAAATGACATTTACTAAGTTTAGCATATAGCTTATGTCCTCTCAATATTTGTAGAACTATTCTTAAGTGTTCTTCATGCCCCTGTTCATTCTTTGAATAGATTAGTATATTGTCAATAAATACAATTACAATTTTATCTAAGTATTTACTTAGAATACTATTCATTAGACACATGAATGAGGTTGGGGCGTTTGTTAACCCACAAAGGGTATCACTACAAACTCATAATCCCCATATCTCGTCCCAAATGTTGTCTTGTATATATCTTTGTCTTTAATTCTTACTTGATGATATCCTGCCTATAAATCAATTTTTGAAAAGATCGTTTCCCCACATACTTGATTTAATAGATCATCGATGCAGGGTAAAGTATATTTGTTTTTAATTTTCATTTTATTAAGTTGTTGATAATCCATACATAGTCGTAAGGTTCCATCTTTCTTCCTGAAAAATAGTACTGGTGCTACCCAAGGAGATACACTTGGTCGAATATACTTTTTGTCTAGTAACTCTTGAAGTTGATATTTTAGTTCATTAAGTTATAAGATATTCATTTGATATTGAGCCTTTGAAACTGGTACTGCTCTAGGTAGTAAATATATAGAGAAATATATTTCTCTCTTAGGAGGTAATCCAAGAATCTCTTGGAATATGTCTTGAAATTATAGCAATATAGGGAAATTTCATATATCCTTCTTACTTTCTTATTTTTCATTGTCTAATACATGAACAACAAATACTTTGCATCCATTACGAACACATATTTTAATTTGCAAGGCTGAGATCTTCCTAATACTAATGGTTCTTGGTATTCCTTTAATGTTAATAATATTTCCATTGTCATCTACATAAGTAAATGTTTTGTCATAAAAATTTAGAATTACCTTATATTTTTCTAACTAGTCCATTCTGATTAATACATCATATGATCCCAACTGTAAAATTTTTAAATCTGCTTGAGTTTTAAAACCATTCATACTAATTTCACAACCTTTAACACGATTTGTAACTTTCCTTTTTGTTCCTGTAGCAAGTTGTACCAACCATTCTTTTTCAATTTTTTATTTCCGTAGTTTACAAATTTCTACTATCTTAGGTGAAATATAACTTAGACTAGCACCTGGATCAATCAAAATGGAAATTGGTTGATCATTCAACATACCTTCTACTTCCACCATGGAAGCTTGATGATTTGTTTGTCTGTTCTCCAAGGTTGCGCTAATCTTTGGGGTTCTCCTAGCTATTTCATCGACTGTAGTAGCTTCTCAAACTATATGTATATTGTTGTTGTTTTTCTTCCTGTGGGGACAATCCTTAAAATAATGTGGTTCGCCACATTCCCAACATTTTACTGGTTCCTTTTGGGCGGTCTCTTTATTATAAAAAGTTGTTGGTTTCATATTTTTATTATCAGATGGGTTATAAGGCTTATTATTTCTGTAGTTATTTCCCCGAAACCCCTTTTCAGTGTTCTTATTGAAGAACATTCCTTCTTTTCTTCGTGGATAAAACCTTTCAACTTTCTTTCCCTTCTAGTTTTTACTATTTTCATTCCTGGTTTTATATTGTTCAAAACATAGTTTATCCTTACTCATAGCTTCTTCTAAAGTCTTAGTATTTTCAAATTCAATCCTATCTTTATATGAGGCAGGTAAACAACTCAAGAAGCATTGTATCTTTGGTTTTTCATCCACAATATATGGTACATAGTGCAACAAGCTTAGAAATTTGCTGCAAAAGTCTTTCATGGTTAAATTTCCAAATTTTAGTTCATAAAATTCTTTAGCCTTACCTTCATAATATTGTTCTGATAGATATTATTTCTTAAAATATCTTTTAAAATTCTTCCAAGTGATTTTACACTCCTTAATATTCTTTACCCTTTTTATATCTTTCCACCAAATATCTGCCTTCTCAGTTAGATTATAGATAGCCATTCTTTCTTTAAGTTCAATTGAATAATTATATATCTGAAAGTATTTTTTCATCACAGAAAGCCAATCTTCTGCCTCTTCTTCGGCCTCAATCTCACCATTAAAGATTGGAGGTTTTATCTTTTTAAATTATCCCATAATTTCCTCATGATGCTTATGCTTCTTTTTAGTTCTTTATTCAATTTCGACAGTGTTCTCACTTGAAGTTTCAGTTTTGTTAAAAACATATTCTGTTGTAGATTCAGTATGTTCAAATTTCCTAGACTTCTTCTTGTGCATATCGGTTTTAGAATTACTGGAAAACTGACCTTTATTCTTGTTAGAGTTATGACTACATAGTTTGTGTAATAGTATTGCATTAAGTTCTTCTTGTGTCTTTATATTTCACTCATTATCTGCCTTAATAGTTTTCAATTCTTCCCTTAGACCCTGTACAATCTGAATTAATTCCAATTGTTTATCATCCCTTCTTTCATTCCAATTAACCCATATATTTCCCTCACCAATATTTCCCTGTTCAAGAATTTTTGTTTCATTTTGAGCTAACCCTTCTTCAGGTAGAATATGTACTTCTGTCATATTTCCTGCAATCAAAATATTCTTCCTAGTGGTAAGAAGAAAATATAAAAATAGTAAATTAGTCTTTGTAGTTGATTTCATAAGGCCAAGTGTGGTTCCTAAAGCTCTGATACCACTATGTCACATACCCATAATATTTTTTTTATACCACAATATTTTATTCTTGACTAAGTAAAGAACATTTTTTTTTAAGTAAAAAAGGGAGGATCTTGTTTATATTACGATTGCATGTTTACAGAGTCTTGTAGTGATGCCAACTATCCCACCTACAAAAAGGAAACTGAGACAGTTGGCCTTACGATGCCACCTGTTTTCAAAAAAACAAAAGTTTACCAGGATGTCCTCCTGCTTGGAGGAAACCAGGATGCGCAGCCACAATGGATTCAATCCAATCTCTAACATCCTATAGATAGCATTGCTATGATCTACAGTCCTGGTTTGAAACAAGAGAAAATTGCAAATTATAAACATTCACATGACCTTTTAACTAGTTGACTTGTCAGCGTCACCCTTCTTTTTCCATCCTGTTGGAATCGCATAGGCTTGCGTGCACGTAGGGCACTGTCAGCGTGGGGATGCTTTGGAGTGTTCTGCGTACATCATGTCGAGGCGATGGCTAATTTGAATGGATTTGAAGATTTGGTCATCCACCATGCTGCGGGTTTCGAAGAGAAGCTAGAGATAGCTCAGATTGATGTGTGGAGGCTGGTCCTCCCATTCTTTCTGAACAGTGGAGAGGGGATTTGGCCCTTGAGCATGAGTTCCCTCTGTTTCTACTTTTTCTCTACTAAGTTGGACTACTGGTTGGCTATTCTGTCGAGTTTATTCCCCTGGAGGTGCTCTGCTTGTTGGGTTAGCCTACTCGTCAGTGCTACTTGGAAATTCTTCCTTGACATAGAAAATTGTGAAGTCCTATGTCTGTTCATCTTCCCTGCGTCTATGAGAGGTTTTGGGAGCTGGAAGCTTGGTATCGTTCCCAAACACTGTGGGGGGATTCAAATTGTCTAGGGCTGTGAAAAGGAGGTGTTCTGGACAATCCTAGATGGGTTCATCTGGAGCAGTCTCCTCCACGTATGCCATGGGTGGCGTTCTAGGTCGCCCATGTTTCCTAGTTATCCAAGCAGATGCTAGAGTTGTAGGCATACCATGCCGCCCCTCTGCGAGGCCATCCCCGTGCTCTTGGCATGTGGAGGAGATAAGCTATGGCCGAGATATTGATGGAAAGGTTGTTCCTGCTCCAGCACTCCATAGGTCGAATTTGCATATGCATCGCATAACCATCCAGGCAGCTGATAAGGGTGAGGGTGATTGTGACAGTGCCGACCATTAAGGCTAAGTGCTTAATGCTCTGGTGTTCCATTCTCTTCATGCGCTTGAGAGGACTCATCAGCTGGTTATGACTGCATGAGTGCCCTCCCATATTTAATGGTGAGGAGATGGGAGGCAGTGATCATTATTTATGGCGTTGCCCGACTCGTTGCCACTTGTCTTGCCTGCTCGACGTGACACCCCATCCGCGGGACTAAGTAAAGAACATTACTCAAATTATCTGATTTTCATTAATAACATATTTATTTTCTTTGAATCTTACCTGTAATAGTTCCAAGTGAAACTTTACTTACTTGACCTATGTTATAGTCTTCATGACACAATTCAAATCTATGAAATAATTCGTGTGGTAGGAATATAACCTTATGTTACAATTCCCATGGTATGATTTATGCCTTACAACCTACGTTGGTTACTCTAAAGGGGAATCTTGTCACAACCTTGATTTGTTAATGTAAGTTGGTGAGGTAATTCATTTCATTTCTATGTCTAGTACAATTGTTGCACGCTAATGGTGGTTTGTCCCGACCATTCAAGTGTGAAAATAGTTGAAGGTTTAAACCGATAATCATATTTATGATTTATTTGGGCAACGTTAATCATGATTTGTCATTTAATACTTGAGTGGTTGGCAGTTATTAATGTCGAGCTTGGTTGGCAGTTATTACTATCCCCAACCTCCCATGGAAATCCTTACGTACACCAGGTGTGACTTCTTGGAACGAGAGTGGGCACAGTAAGTCCTGATCCTCTTGCGTAGTTTTCAAACATTCTTTTCTTTGGAAATATTCCAGCGGAGGTTGAGGGTACCTTCTAGTTCAAATTTAGAAGGCTTTGTGTAAGGCCTTCTATTTCAAGGCCTCAAAAATATAAATACCTCCTACTATAATGTCTGCAATTTAGTTCATGATTTTCTTTTTACAAAGAATAACTGGTAAATACTGCAATTTAGTTCATGATTTTCTTTATACAAGGAATAACTAGTAAATATACAACATAACAACAACAACAACAATATACTTCCCCAAACTACCCAAACTGAATATTTACCTCCCAGCCAACTAGGAACAACCTCTCCAACTCCCTAGCTCCAGGAATCCTTGGGGTTTCCTGGCCTTTGAGCCCAAAGTTCCCAACAACAACAGTGCCCCTGTAAAATTTCCCCAAAACAATTTATGTCATCCAATCTCCTCCTTCTTCTCCCTCTCTTTCAGAATTTCCTCCTTGCCTTCTTCTTCTAGAATTTTCCCTAAAACAAAAGACTCCCTTCCAAGTCCCCTCCCCTCTTCCTTATCCTCCTCTCTAGAATCCCTCTCCCTCATTCAATTCTCCAACTGCCTTATCCCCTCATTAATTCCCTCACCTACCATAATATAATAAAATAATAAAAAGATTCATTGTATTTAATTTAATAATTAATTAAATTTAACTTAACAACTATGATCAATAAAAAATCAATTGGGCTATTTTTTTTTAAGTAAAAAGAGAGTGGATCCTGTTATATTATATCATAAACAAAAAGAGACATTTGTCCTTAGGCTTCCAACTATTCCACCAAATTACCGGAAACCGGAACAATTGGCAGCCTTAGATAACCATGTCCAAAAGAGGCAGACCACCATCTTCCCTACCCAGAGGAAACCAGGATAGGTGGCGGCCTATAGTTTGAGCATTTTCCATGAAATATGAAACTAAAAATAAACTAAACAATAAAGAGTTTGAGCTTACTGAACTCCTAACTAGAGCTTGAGCATCTAACCATAACCATAAGGCAATCCTATCCAAGCAATTACCCATTGAGGTATTCATTTTCGAGGTCTTCATTGTGCAGTTCAGTCCGAGCTAGCAGGGCATAGAGTCTCGCACACGTCGTACATATATGCTTTGTTGGAACGTTGGAGAAAGCCTCGTAAATCATGTCTATGTGTTGGCTCATGAGTGTGCCATGATAGACCTGGTCTTCTATCTGGCGTCTCAAGTCGAACACCAAGTCTAGCTATTCTGGGTGGAAGAAGGGCGGAGGGACACACCATTGATCCAGAGTTATTGTAGTAGGAGGTTGCACAAGGACCTTACCACCCTCCTTTGACGTGCCACCCCCCATTGCCTCGCTTGTTGTAGACCGCGTTCCCTCCTTTTCTCCATCCTGGTGGTCCGCTCCCATGCTACGCTCCTCTGCTCCATCCTCTCGTCCCATCCTTGTGCTCCTGGGGTCGTCTTCTTGCTCTGAGGCTTTGAAAGGAGCGTAACCCACCAAGACTGTGTCATCCTGGGCGGCCATTTGGAGGCACTCCTCCGGGAGCTCCTCCTCAATGTAGAATATTTGGAATTCCTCCATTTGTGACTCCATGGTGCCGATACTATGGTGAGCCAATGTAATTTCCTAAGTTTCTTCAGGGAAGCTGATTGGAGGCTGCCAATTCTTTGACACCGTGAAGATCATAGACTCCGAAAGAATTTGAATGGGCTCCTTCGGGATGACCTCCTCCAAAAACGTTGTTGGAGGTGACCAGGCCATCCTTTCACTGCCATCCCTGCTAGCAATCTGAGTTCTCTGAGTGCGGGCAATTGAGAGTGCCCTCTCGAGCCTCTACAACCATTTTTGTCTTGAAACCATGCTATATGAGATAGGGCCACGACACGACTTTCCTCACTCCTGGGGCATTGAGAGAATGATGCTAATGGAGAAGTTGCAGGAGGTTTTGCAATGGCCGCTCCCAAGCTCAAGATTGCTACCCTGGTGCGAACTAAGAGAGAAATGAGGAAATATGATGCAGAGCTGGATGATAATTGGGAGGTGCAATGAGACAACTACCATTATCACCTCCCTAGCATTGAATTTCTTGGTCATTGGGCTGTTCGTGCAATAGAGAAGTCCCATGGCTCATGGCTGGCAATTATGGATGGCTCCCATTCTTAATGACGAGGGGATGGGAGCCGACCATCCTTAATTATGGCCTAGCCAGGTCTATTGGGATGTGGAACCTGAGTACTACGTGTCATCCCATCCGGGGAAATTAATTGGGCTATTACATACACTCACCCTTCAAGAAACTTCGTCCCAAAGTTAGAGTAATTTACAATACAAGGGTAATGATACATTATTCATACATCCATATCAGATAAACAACATCATCAATTTAAAACACTTGTACATACCAGTGTACATGTACAAGGCATGCATATGTAGCTAGCACATACAAGACTCACGCATGTACTAATGACAATAATTATCACACCTAAATTAATTCTCGATGCGTCCAATCCAATCAACAATACCATTCATTTCATAAATAATAGTAAACCATTTAAAATGTTTGCAAAATCCGTCAATTATAATAATTTATCACACACAACATTTAGTTACATAATTATAATGCAGCTAAGAATATATATATATATATATATTTCAACAAGAGGAAATCAAGAAATTCTACTATAAGGTAAAAACTCCACACACTTTCAACTACTTCTAGTCATCCTTCCTCCCTAACCTACTTCCATCTTCCATCCCTATCCTTCCTTTGCTAGATTATCTTGAAGCATCAACTATATTGACCTAAGTCCAGATAGAACCCATAAGCAAAAGTGTCAACTCTCTTGAACAAGCTTCCCCAACAGGAAATTGATAGTCACCATCACACATCTAAGGGAGAGTGAGCTAACATCGTCCTCCCATGACTCTAGGTTTTAGAAGATACACAGTGGGAAATGCCTCCACCCCTCCTAATAGAACTAGGGTCAACACCCAACCATGGACCATACAGTGGCACTGTGTTGCTGGGAATTTTGTCATCATATATTCAGTTTCAGGTAGTCTTGCCACCTAAAAAACATGCACTTGTCCACATATCAAAGCAATGCATTTGAACCAACATAATTTCACATATAAAGCTTCATACCATGTTGTTTCTCGATCGATGTTCACGACATCAATCTTTTATTATCATTATCCTTTAGTTATTTCATAGCCCATTGACCTGCAGATTAGTCTATAACACAAACTCATACATATCCATCCATTATCATCATGTAAATTCATTTAATCATATCCTCAATTTGGTATCCACATACCAAAAACTTTAAGTGTAAAAAATTTGAAGTTAGAAATAGATTGCATAATATCCATCATAATTCAACTAACGATAAGCATTCATAGAATTGACATTCACATAGGTCCATATGTCTTAAAATTTCAAGTGTATCACTAATAGTTTCATAGTTAATAAAAAATAAAAGATTATTAGGCCTTAAGTAATTCTATCTTTCTAAGTTAAAAGGTGGCATTACATACACCCAACATTCGGAAAACATATTCCTGAGGTGGTCAAAAAAGTGAGGGATGATCTCGTCATAAGGTCTTCACATCCTCCCAAGTAGCAGATCTTGGGCTATACTTGTCCTACTGGACCTTAAATTGGTCTACCAGATGATTCCTGAGATGTCAAACCCTGCTGTACAATACGCATAATGGTTCAACCATGAGGGTTCCCACGTTCGATACCTACAATTCCTTCCAATTCAATTTATGAGATTCATCAACAACATAATGACATAGAACAGATACATGAAAAACAATATGAGTTTTATGAAATTGGGGTGGCAATACGAGACAATAGGTAATGTGTCCAATTCTCTCTTGGATTTTGAACAGTCCTATAAATCAAGGCGAAAACTTTTTCCCCTTCCCAAACTGAATGGTACTCTTATTAGGCCTAATACAAATGAAAACTTGATATCCCACTTTATAACTTCAGTCAGTCCTATGTGCATCAACATAAATTTTAGGTCTATCATGTGCTTCCTTTAGTCGTTGCATAATCTGAATCACCTGTTCGTCCATCTCTTGAATCAATTATGGCTCAACTGTCACTCAGTCTTCTAACCTTTCCCAACTCAACGATGTCTTTCATGGCCTTCCATACAGAGCTTCATAGGGTGGCATTCCAATGGAGTTATGAAAACTATTATTGTAGGCCAACTCTACCAAAGGTAGGTACTTCTCCAGATGGGTTTGATTATCCATAACATACATCCTAAGCATGTCTTCCATAACCTGATTTACTCTCTCAATTTTCCCATTTGTTTTAGGATGATATTCTATACTTAAGTTCAACTGAGTTCCCAAAACTGACTGCAAATTTGTCCAAGACCTAGATGTGAATCGGGAGTCCCTATTTGAAATGATCTTCTTGGGTAACCCATGCAGACAAATGACTTCACTTATAAACATGCATGCCACATCGGTGACATCATAAGTGTCTCTAACTGGAATAAAATGAGTACTCTTGGTCAACTTATCAACTATCACAAGAATGACATTGTGTCTATTCGATGTGAGCAGAAATCCCACAACAAAATCCATAGAAGTGACTTCCCACTTGGACATCGGAACATCATGTGTTTGTATGAGACCTGTCGAGTGGTGGTGTTCATCCTTCACTTGTTGAAACTCTAGGCACTTGGAAAATAAATGGACTACATCACACTTCATACCTACCCATAATAAAAGTTTCTTCATGTCTGCATACATTTTATTCACACTCGGATGTGCACACTAAAGTGCTCTTTGGTATTCCTTGAGTATGATTCTTCGCATATCCCCACCTTCGGGGATGGACATCCTTCCCTGATATTGTAATAATTCATCTTCTTCTAGTCTATATCCTTCATACTTTGGATCTAATTGCTTCCCACTTTGGAGGGTTGAAGTAACCTTTAAATACCAACTATCTCCAAGAAGTTGCCTCAACACTCTCTCCCTTAGATTAAGTTTTAAGGGTACCAAGGAGAAGACACGTTGTTTCCTGCTCAAGGCATCTCTGACCACATTCTCCTTTCCCTTGATGTACGAAATTCCAAAATCATAATCACTCATAAACTCACTCCATCACCTATGCCTGGCATTGAGATCTCTTTGAGTAAAGAGATGATTTAAGATTTCATGGTTTGTTTTGAGCTTAAAGCTTCGCCTCACTAGATAATGCCTCCAAAGCTTCAGAGATAGCATTACAACTGCCAACTCTAAATCATGATTAGTGTAAATATTCTCATGTTACTTCAACTTTCTTGACGCATACACTATCACTCCCCCATCCTGCATTAGCACGCCCCCCAATCCTTGCTTTGAGGCATCCGTGCAAACTGTGAAGTATTTTTCCATATATGGAACTTGTAGAATTGGCGCACTAGTTAGTAACCTCTTAAGCTTGATGAATGCAATATCACATTCTTCTATCCATTAATACTTGACCCCCTTGTGCTGCAAGGTGGTGATGGGTTTCGCTATCTTAGAGAACCCTTCAAAAAACTTTTGATAATAACCAGCTAACCCCATGAAGCTTCTCACCTCATGAGCATTTTTCGGCACTAGCCATTCCATAATGGCCTTCACCTTTTCTGGGTACACAACTATTCCTTCACCAGAAATGATATGACCTAAATAATGGATCTCTTTCTGGAAGAAATAACACTTCAAAAACTTTCCATATAATTTGTTCTCTTGAAGGCATGACAACACCACTCGCAAGTGTTCCTCGTGTTCTCTTTCATTCCTAGAATAGATGAGGATATCATCCAGAAAGACCTGTACGAAGAGGTCTAAGTACCTTCAGAATACACCATTCATGAAGCTCATGAATACTGATGGTGCATTGGTCAAACCAAAAGGTACTACAATGAAATCACAATGCACAAACTGAGTTCAAAAGGCAGTTTTAGGAATATCGCCTTCCTTAATCCTTAACTCGTGATACCCTGATCACAGATCAATTTTTGAGAAAAGTGTTGCTCCTTTCATCTGATCAAAGAGATCATCTATCTGTGGCATTGGGTACCTATTTTTCACTATATCACGGTTCAAGTCCCTATAAATCTATACACAGTAGTAAGGAACCATCCTTCTTCTTGACAAAAATCATTGGTGCACCCCAAGGTAAGACACTAGGCCTTATTAGCCCTAAGTGAAGTAGTTCCTTCAACTGCATCTGTAACTCACAAAGTTTTGGTGCTACCATCCAATATGGTGTCTTGGAACTTGGATCTACACCAAGTTTTATCTCAATGGTAAAATTAAGCTCCCTCTCAAGAGTTAACCCTGGAAACTCTTTCGAAAAAACATCCTTAAACTCTGACAATACTGAATAGTGATCCATGGAGGTTCCTGTAACAACCCAAATTGATTAATTTTATCATAGTTTTTAATTTAAAATTTAATCAATTATTAAAATATGTTAAATGAGTCTTTTATTATTTTATTATTATTAAAAGGTGGGTGAAGGAATTAATGGGGGGATAAGGCTATTGGAGAATTAATGGGGGAATAAGGTTGTTGGGGAATTAATGAGGGGGATTTGAGAGAGGAGGATAAAAAAGAAGGGGAGGACTTGGAAGAAGCATCTCATTTTTTTTTTAGAATTTCTGAAAGATAGAGGAGGAGGAAATTGGAAGAATTGTTTTGGGGAACTCTCATAGGGCACTACTGTTGCTGAGAATTTTAGGCTCAGGGGCTAGGAAACCACAAGGATTCCTGAAGCTAGGGAGTCTAAGAGGTTGTTCCTAGTTGGATGGGAGTTTAATATTCATTTGGGTAGTTTGACAAGCTCAAGAAGAAGAGAACCAGGGACTAAATCAACTAATCTATAGGTAGAGGTGCGCATTTTGTGTATTTTATGCTGTTAGTATGTTGTTGTTATTATGCTATTTGTATGATGTTATGTTGTTAGTATGTTGTTGTTATTAGCTTGTTGTTGATTATCATGCTATTATCCATTATTATGCTGCAAAGAAATTGTTGTCCATTATTATGCTATAAAGAAAATCAAGAAAGGCAAAAATGAACTAAAAAAAAGAAAAAATTAAATTAAGGTCTTACACATGGTATCATAGCCCGGTTTCAAAACTGAAACCTAGGCTTGACCACCCACAACACTAGGATTTTGTCTTTGTACCAACATGGTCTGCAACCTCTTCATCTGCTATCCAATTTGGGTTGTTACAACTACTTCTTTTTTCATCTAAGACCCATAATAAGTACAGTATACCACAACCTCTTCACTCAATGTATTGTACAAATCCAGTGGCTCTGATTCTTCAAACAAAGAACATAAATTACAACATGATACGCACCCCTACTGCCATTAATTTCTAAGGGTTACTTAGCACAAGATTGCTCATCATGATACGTTAACTGTTTTCCACAGGATACTTCTGGCTACTTCTTTTATCTATGGGTGATGGGGAACACTGAAATATTAACAATATTAAAGTAGTATATGACCAGTTGACTAAAAATTCAATTATACAGTCTACATAAAAAAATCAGTTTTTAACTTCAAACAACTCTATAAAATATTTCCTAGAAAATATCAAAAAGTACATTCAATGTCCATGTAGCAAAATCATAAATATTTTTTAAACAATAACGATAAGTTGAAGGTAGTTCCTGAATCCTAAAAAACCATGTAAACCAAAAATGCAGAAAACCAAAAAAAAAATTACAATATAATAAGATTTCTGTTGGGAGAACCCTCTTCAAAGAAAAGAAATTGACGATGCTTTAAAACATAATGCACGTTCTTTGTGTTTGCAGAGTAAAAAATGCAGGTTTCCGACCAAGGATATCATACATTTTCTGTCATTTACCAAACTTTACAATTCACACATTCAAGGGTGATTGTATGGTCGACAAAGAAAATAATTTGACTCACTTCTAAAGAAAGCAGTAATCATCTGAATTCTTCAGCAGTTACCCATAAACCACTAAACCACCCACAAGAATATATTTTAGACTATGAAAAAATTAGCATAAAATAAAGCAATTCAGACAACCTTCCAAGGCAGAACATCTCCTTTAAATTTTAAAATCAAATGTCACATATGTATGTTTGTAATTGTCATCGCTAAACAATAGTCTTAACAGATTTGTGCCCTGAAACCTAGTTTGACATAGTCTTGTAATCGAAGAAAGAAAAAATAAATAAAATCCCCAAACGTAATTCGATATTGATATGTGTGGGAATTCATACTTATTCACCAATGTCTTATTAATTTAACATCCAAATAAGGAGTGCTATGTTGAAGTCAACATGAGTCTCAGAAATTAGGGAATCTATTGAATTTAAACCCCAGAGAACCCTAACCCTAGTTACTAAAAACACCATCAGAGATCCCTACAAGTTCAAATGGGTATTTAGTGTCTACTCGGTGATTCTCAAAGCCATCGGCTGGTGCTGCATCCCCGCAGTGTCGAGTATTCTTTGTTGCTTCTCCTTCTACTCCATGTGCTCCACAATTTTTTTGTGTGCCCAGGTTTCAATCGTTGTATCTGGCTTGGTGGTGAGGCCAACCCCGATAATGATGACGTTGAGGACTCCTATAATGTAGTAGGGGAGTTCCCATTCCTCCTATTTGCGTTTATGGCCAGGAGGAAGAGGAGTTTGATTTAAGACATATCCGTTAGGCCTTTCCTGTGTGCCCATACCCCATCAACCATTCCAATGCCATTGTTGATGCATTTGAAAGTCTTTCCAGACATTTTCTTCCTTCTCTTTCGTCACAGCCTGGTCTCTTTGGAAATTGAAGTATAGGCCATTGTTGCCTCCTATAATGATGAAGACAGCGACTTCGCAGATTTGCAACGATTGAGGATGGACTCTGTCTCTAGCTCCTTCAAAGCCTCAGAATGTGGTAACATGGGATTAATAGAGCCCAAAAGGGGACTAGAAGAGCTTCAGAGCAACATCTTTGCAAGAAATCCCAAATCAAAAATGCAAAAGGATTCCTCTTCCTCAAATCTTCTTCGCTTCGACTCTGCTCTCGGGTCCTTTCGTTTCCAAAATATTCCGTGAAGGGTTTACTTCCCTGAGGAAGAATCCTGACGACCATGGTTGTTACAGAGGAGGAAGGGGACCGAGAAGATTAATTTGTTTTGTGTGAGTGAGAAGAGACAGGGTAGGGTTTGAGAGCTCAACCTTACTTGGAATTTTTTTCCCCTCTTATATTATAAATATAAAAATATTGGTTCCGAGGCCCAATCTCCAACTATCTACCATGGTCCACGAGTTAGCTACACAGCATAAGTTGCAGCACATATCTAAGTCCAACGACCAAGATCAAGTGTCAAGCACCAAGCCACGAGGGGCAGTGTAATTGCTCAATAAATATAAAAATTATTGGGTCTTTTAAGACCAATCTCCATTGTATCAAGTCAAGTCATTATGGTTTGAAAGTCATTGCTATTTATATTTTGTTATTAATTTTTAATAAAAGAAATCATTTTCAATTTGATAAATTTTAATTCAAATTAATCTCTTTTCATAATGTTTCACTAATTTCTTTAAAAAATAAAATAGAAACCTTATAATCTCTCAAAATTTTGAGAGAGTAATTAGGTCTACAAAATATTCATTTCGTATAGTAATAATAAGAAAACATATTCGTTTAGTATAGTAATAATAAGAGAGATAGTTTATGGAATTAGCACCTCATCAATAGTTGACCTTGAATAATAATTTAAGTGAGTTGATATTGAACCAACATCTAAACTAGGCCCATAAAATCATGGGAATGAATGATGAAACTT
>SNQJ01S0142421.1:11133-26641 GCA_010110895.2 Picea sitchensis
TTGAGCGCCCAAGTTTTTCAGGTTGACCTGTGGATCTAGGGTAAGGCCTTGTTTGCCTTGCTTATTGAGCACCCAGCAATCATTTTGGCCAAAGCGGTAGGAGTATTAGGGAAGTCACCTAGTCTAGGCTTGCAGCTTCACCTCACTTAATTCAACCTTAAAATTTACTCACACAACCTATGCTTCAAGTTCATAATCTAATCTAAGTTGTGTATGATCTCTAATTTCCTGCAACTTTACTTTCAAGCATTGTCTTTATTGCAATTTACATTTCAGTTGAGCATCTTTATGGTTGAATGGTGTATCCTTGAAGTTGTGCATTAGTCATCTTGGTGGCATTTCTTTCAATCTTTTGATTCCTCCGAAGTTGCGCACCTCTCCTTTGGGGCATTTCAAGCTTGGGTTGAAAGTTGTTTCTTTGCAGTAAATGCATATTTGATCTATCTTTCTTTACATCTGCAAAATCAATTAAGTGTTAGTTCAATTATTGTTTCACTAGTGTAATAGATCTAACAAGAGCTCATTACATCTTATTTGTAAGTAGTTGTATCTTTGTACAATCATCTAGTTATTCTTTATTTGTTAATAATTGTTGTAATTGTAGCTCTTTGTATTAAGTTGTAAAGTTATTGTTCATTTGCATTTGTACTTAGATATTTTGTTGTAACTTAATTGACCCCATTGCCCAATCTCTAAGAACTAGTCATAGTTGACCTTAGGGAAAGGGTTGCTTTTCATTAAAGGTTTGCATTGCATTGTTGCCTCTCATATCAGCTAGTTCCCCCTTACCTTTAACAAACTTAAATTAACTCCTAGAATTCATTTAATAATTCACATAGTAACTAGGGTCTACCCCCCTTGGCTTCCCTAGGAGTAAGCCTAGACGGAAGAAGTCCAAATCGAGGTGACAAGTGGTTTTGGACTTAGGCATTGTGCCTCCAAGGACACACTAAGTGGATTGAGACTTTTCCACGTTTGCAAGTGTGTATTAGGACGGCAACATGGCTCAAAATGTTAATTTTAGGGCATGACGTCGCTCTTGGGGCTAGGGTTTTGGTAATGGTGGTGATGATTTGATGATGACTTGGCATGGTTGATGGACCAGAGAGCTTGGCAAGGTGGCACATGGCCTTTGGAGGCCCAACGTCTCCCTCAACAGCTCAACGACTTGGTCAAAATGCCAAAAACCTCACCCCTAAAGGGCATAACGTCATCATTTAGGGCTTCTTTTAATTGTAATTTTAATTTATGATTTGTAAAGGGGCAATTAGAGGAGGTTGGCCTCCCTAATTTTGTTTTACCCTAAAGATGAGTGGACAAACTTTGTTTAGATGACCTTGTATAAATAAGGGTCATTTCATTTTATTTTGACATAACAATCTCACTTGAGAATTACATATACATGGCTGAAATTTTCGCCCCTCTTGGGAAAATCGCATATATCTCACTTTGATGCTATTTGAATGCTAGTTACTTGTCTCGGGGAGCTAAATTGATGCGCTATCTCTTGGATGCTTGTCTTTTTCTATGGTGATGGAATGTTCTTGGTAGATAAGGGTTTATCTTGTTATTTGCTTGGAATTGGTAAGGAATTTCTGCATTTTGTTGGTGATTCTTTCTTGTTTCATGGTTATTCTTGTCTAAACCCTTGGAGGAGTATAAGGGCATACACACTCCACCAAGATTCATCATAATTGTTATTGGACAAGCTATTGCAAAAGGTTGCTAGGAGGAGTAAAAGGGCTTACACCCTCCTAGATTTACCTTGTTAGATTTGCTTGCTCTAGGGAGTAAAAGGGCTTACACCCCTAAAGAAGTAGTAGACCTAACCTTACACAAGAAGACTCCATAACCTATTGACAGGGCACTAATCTTAATTTGCATTGGAGAAATAAAATTATTTCATTGGTATACGTGAAATTGAGAGATTTTGTATTTGTTCAAGTTGGAATATTTTCTTAGTGTCATAAGCTTGCTTGTGCCCTCAGGGCATCTAGCTTAGCCTAGTAACTCTCTTGCTGTAATCAACTTAACGCTACAGCCATTAGGGCTGCAGAAAAACTCACTTTCTTTTATCTATTGCTCACTTTTCCACCGTTGAAATTTACTTGTGAACCTAGATTACTCTTCTACTGCTCATTGGCTATCTTTTTTACAGTTTACTTGTTGATTTCTGTGGTTGGAATTTACTTCTGTAGCATTTGTTTGCTACAGCCACTTGGCTGTAATAATAACTTGTTGATAACATCTAATAAACAGCCCTAAATGCCATTAAAGTCTTGCTCTTTTCGATGAAAGTTAAACTAGTCATTGCTGGCTTGGTTTCTAGTATCTTTTACTTGACTTTTGGCAACATATTTTGCAGCCATTTGCCAATTTACTTTGTTAATATAAATCTGATACACTTCTGCAATTTAGGACAGCAAGCTTTCCTTGCTTGTTCCTTTGATCATTTGGCTTGTATCTCGATCAATTGTCTTGTCTCAGGTAGGTTTAACGTTGTCTTGCAAGTATACAACACTTTGGCAACCTCCCTTCATTAACAAGACTTTCTTTCGAAGCCCTTTTCCACTTCCAAACTTGACCTATAGGGGCGTCATTGGTCATTCTATCACTTTCCATTTCAATCCCCATAGGGTCACGGGAATTCCCCCCTTGTGGTGACTTTTCATCACTAAAGCGAGAGGAGTATCTATCTAAGGTGACAGTGGGTAGCTACACCCATAGTTGTCTCACTCTTGTGGATTGGATCATGCTTTGCCCAACCTACAATCTGTGTGATAACATTTTTGTCAGAAACTTGGTTGTAGGTCCCAATCCCATGTCAAATACCACTTATTGTTGTTGTTGTCATTCTGGTTTGGTTGCTAATATGTTTATGGTGTTTGTATAAGGTTTTGTATGCCAACTAGAATATTATTGCATGCAATTTGAATAGAAAATACACAATAGATAACAACCTCAAACACAAACTTACAACAGAAAGAAATATACCACAATGCTATGTTTTAATATCACTCTAATTCTGAACAGTGCAACAACAACTCACAAATATGGCTCGATTTAGTATGGATCTGACATGGAAGAACACTTGTGTTTGATGGAACAATATGTTGGGCGAATAGCAGGAATATTGTTACTAAAAACGATTGTTGGAACAGTCCCCAAACCCCCACGAAAGTTGCCAAGGAAATCGGCCTACTCCCATAGAAGATTGTGGCCTTGTTGCTAACCAAGTTGGCCTCCACTGCTAGATAAAACTCAGCCTCCCCAAGAGACTCTTCCTGCACACAAGAATTGGCCCCCACAGGAAGATCTCGACCCAACAATAGATAATTGGCCCTTGGACCATGAAACTCGTCCCAGCACTACCAATACGTCCTCCTCAACATGTAAAATCGGCCCAACACTACCAATATGTCCTCAGCATGTAAAATCGACCCATCCACAAGATGACTCGACCTAGCAATGTGATTTGGCCCCAAATCAACAAGAATTCGGCCCCAATGAAAGAGCTCAGCCTCTTCTGCAATAAACTTGGCCCAAATGAGGGAACTCGACCCAGCTGAAGTACTTGGCCTCTAAATCATGTAGCTCAACCAATAGCAAAGAACTCAACTTCTAAGAATGTAACTCGGACAACTAACAACAAACTCAACCCATGCAAGGAAAAACGGCCTCCTTACACAGAAAATTAGCTTCTACTATGGCACTGTAAGCTCCAGAAATATAACCCAGCTTCCTCCAACAAAATTATGGTCCTTACAAACCCTGGACTACTGCCAAATATGAATCAATCTTTTCAACAATGAAAACAAATGGAAGATATGAATGATCTCCCTTCCTAATGGCTAGGGTGGAATATTTCACCACCGAAACCTAATCAGCTAGGGTGGAATCTTTCACCACCAAAACCAATCTAAACAAGGGTTTCACCCAAAGGCTTCAAGAGCTCTCTAAATATCAAAAATATTCATCAACATAATGAGAGAATGAGCTCTTATCTTTCTTTTATCACTCTCACCTTTTTGATGACCCTTTTACCCTTTTGGTTGACCTTTTACCTTTTTACTTAAGTGATTAAAGTGACTTTATAAGGTTTTATTCACTTTATTCTTCAAGTCATTTTTTAATTACTCAATGTCACTTTATAATGTAGCTTTTTCCTCCAAATGACATCAAATAATTAATCTATTAATCCCCTTTTTTAATCAACTATGACCTACGGGAATCAGATAGACCACTAAGTCGCCCTCCTAGAGTGATCATTTGGAAAGGGGCATTACAGAAGGGGGCGTTTTGGCATCTAACACATGGAAAGAATAGAGGAGGTCCATGTGGAGGAAAACAATCCATCCGTGCCTCAGAGAGTGTGACCAATGCCTCAAAAGACATGAAACTGGCTTGAGAAATGTGACACTGGATGATCAAGTGCAGAGTCATCTCCTATGGCCAAAATGTGGTACATACATAAGAAATAGAGGGTCCATGTAGGTAAGGTGTGCTAAACCATGGGTGTGAAAACCCTTACAAAGTGCAATCACCTTTTACATGGAAAAAGAATAAGTGAATAGTTAGGGCCCCATAAATCATGTATATAATCCTAGTACATCCACCTCATAATGCTCACATACCTACCTAGGACATAAATTCACAACTTTAGAGGGAGTTACCACCTCCAAGGGGTAGTCAATCGGAGCAATAAAACCAAGCACTCTGAGAATGGGGACTAAAAGAACATGCCATGACCGTCCACCTGAGGGAATCCGGGTAACCTCTAACCAACACTTGTACAAAAAGTCATCCCATCATGGCCACATACAAAGAAATCATCACACTTTGGGCACATCAAAGCGGTCACATCTCATGAAAAAATGTAAGGTACACTACAGTGAATCTGGGCTGTAACACTAGGCACACAGGTTGCTAAGTTGTAACAGTGACAATGATTTTTGTAACAAAACAAATACGAACAAATTGTGGACCCAATTAGGTTCCTGAGCCTGATCCCCAGTTAGCCTGTTGGTTTTTCTAATAATTTAGATCATGCCTTACAACGGCCTTCCTGTATTCACAAATCGAATGAATCAAGAGAGAATGAGATGATCTTTTGAAGAGTGTCAGAGTAGATAAATATTTTTGAGAAACACAAGGATATGTCCATTTGGCTACTTGTACAAACCTCAAAAGAATCAGCATGACAGAACTCATCATCAGCACTTTCTAAACCTCAAAGAAACTTACTCAGGTAAGCTCTCATATGCTGTCAAAACATTCCAGACCTTTCGAGAGGGTGCGTTGACAGTTATAGTGGCAATAACCCTGCGATGCACGCCTCCATTTTCCTTCATAAAAAAATAACCAGCTTAGTAAAGCACATGAATAAAAACTCTCGTTCCAAGTGAATACAAAGACAATAGCATATTTCCTCAGTTTCATTTTCAAATGAAAGAAAACAAAAGCTTTTACCAGCAAATCATCAAGTCGTCTAAGATGAACTTCGTCTACTACACAGGGTCTGTCTAGTCTGCAGGTCTTTCCCATTGCACCCCAGCCGTTACTTACATCAGATAGGTCATTTATACTGATTGTACTCGACTTTGTTAGGGTAGCAGTTGACCGGTTATCTTCAACATCATCATATTTAGCTAGGTGGTCCATTTCACAATAAAGGGCCTTCAGCTTTTGTGAATCTGAAGGAACCCTAGTAACTGGAAAAGTATCAGTACTATTTTTATTTGAGGTAGGTGAGGCAGTTTCAGGTGATAAAAAAGGATAATTTTTTTTCCAAGAGAGCATCTTCAGACTTGTTCCAGATTTTGCTTCAGCTCTAACAGCTACAGCTCGAAGATTGAGAGGAAGATCTTTCCTGATAACTCTTTCAACAAATATTGCAGGAAAATTGAATCTTGGTTTGACATTAACTTCATAGTATAAAATTGTTGTTCTCGGCCTGCAAAACAGAAAAAATAGTTTCATAACAAAATCCTTTGAATGGAATCGTCTCTCTTCTTTATGACAAAAAATTTAAGTGTGATATCGTAGATCATGTGGACTGATATGACAGTTTCAAGCATGAGTGAAACAACATTCTAAAGCATCTATCTGGAAAAATGAAAAGAACTGTAAGCTAAAAACTGGCAAACGAGATTATGCTAACACAAAATTAGCATTGCAAGCCATGCAATGTATTTATTCCCTTGACCTATTGAGTCCCATTGACCTACATTGGTGATCATTTGTTGAACATTAATCAAATTATCTTATCTTATTACTAGAAATGAGAACAAGAATCTTGCTCAAGTTAGATGTTATTTGCCTGAAGGACCATACCTGTCTTTTATGAAATTCACTGGCAAACTTGCAATATAATATGCAATTAAGAGGACTAAAATATAGAAGACAAATCAAGTAACAGCTACATTTAAGTTAACTAGAAAATGGCCTTAAGTTCCAGCACAAAATGAAAACTTATATTTCCTGTAATACATGCAGAAAATATTGGGTCTCTGGAAACAGAAAACACAGATCAAGGGGCAGTAAGACAATAAGCATCCAGGAACACTTACTTGACCCTAGAGAGGGCCATTATAGAAATGTCAAAAACAAACTTATTTCAGGTTGTAGTGATCTGGCAATTATTTAGTGTTGTAATCATTCTATGCCTGTTGAGCACTAATTGGTATATGCTGAGATCCAACGTAAGTGCATGGCCAGGGCTGATATCATTTTTGAAGATTGCACATTGATGTTGGAGGAGCAAACAACAAGCTCCAATGTTAATAATTATGTCTTAAACTGAACCATGCAACATGTTAATAATATAACATGACATTAAAGTTAGCAATAATAATTAGTATTAAGGTTACTTAAGTGGTTAGGCCACCTTAACTATCTTAGGGTATTATAAATGGTGTACTGTATGATGACATTAGTAAGCGAGTGGTACATGTATTTGATGTATTTGGGAAGCCTGCCTCAACCTAACCCTGCGAATGTATTTTACAAAGCCTAGTGATCATGAGCTTATCACTAGACAGCATCCAATAACTCTCCTAAATATGTCTCATAAAATTTTAGCCAAGGCCCTAACTCTTCAGCTAAAGCATATCTTGCCGAAAATTATCAGGCCTAAGAAATTGACTTTATTAGAGGAAGATTTATTTTGGACAATGTGTTGCAGTTTGGGAAGGAATGGAGTGGGCTAGGAGCCTGTTACCCCTCAAAAAAATGAGGTTCATTTTGAGATACTTTCAAATGTATTTGGAGAGCTGTTTTTAGTAGAAGTTTCCAGCCTATTAATCTGCTGTAGAAGGGGTTTTACAGTTCGGAAAGGATTGTTTCAAACATGCAGTCAAATGCAGCCTGCTTCTGATTCACATCTAGATCAAGCTAATCAAGGCAGTCACACAATAATAACCAAATCCTATCTCAAGTCACACAGCAGGCATACTCATCCTTGCAAAAGCAGCCTTTAGGCCAGGGCAGACAGTACTGAAAAGATCCATATGGTAACTGCAGTTACTATTGGTAATGTTGTGTGTTGGATGATTGCAAAGGAGAAGTTTGATAATTGATTCAGTGTAATATCCCTTACTAGTTTTTTTTTTCAATTTTTGCTCAACTTGTTGGGTATCGCTGGAGTATTTAGTGTTTTCTGGTTCAATTGTTTGGTCAAACAGTTTTGCCTACCACCTCCAGAACCCCACTATATCTCCTCATTTCTGCTGCTAAAGGTTTATTACTGTATGGGACTTTAATCAAACACTTTGTGACATATCCTGGCCAACTGTAATCCCTTGACTGCTGCTGATATATGTTTGAGTATTTGCTGGTTTAAGTTTTCCTTGTTGTGTATGCAGTAAATGATCATAGATTGGATACCAATTAAAATAGAAAATAGATACAAAAGCTAACAACAAACTTACAGTGACAGATAATCAATTAAAACCAAAACAAGCACTAGATCTGAGCTGGTATTATTTAATTTCTGACCTGGTTACAAAGATGACAGCCCCACGAGTCCAGGCCAACCTCTACAGCAACTTACAGCTCCAAAGAGTATCAAAAATTGTCCCCACAGGCGTACTGTCCACTACAGCAAATAGAATCGGCCCCCACAGTGCTCAAAACGGCCTCAACAAAGGAGATTGGTGGCTCCAGCCAAGAACACGACCCACCTGTAGATAAACTCGGCCCTCTTTTGAAGATATATGCTCCCAACAGAAGATGGCGACCACAAGCAAGAAGACACGGCCCAGGAGATAGGAAATCGGCCCTTCTACATGTGATTTTGACCTGGATGCAAGAGATTTCGGCCCAGCAGAAGAACGGCCTCCCTCTAAGGTAACTCGGCCCCTACACAGAAAATCTCCCTTGGACAAAAAGAACTCAGACTCCTCAAGAAAAATCGACCTCTACCAAAGAAAACTCAGCTGCGAAGTGATGGAAACTCAGCCATAATGAAGCACAATGAAAGATCTGAATGATCTTTCCTCCATGATCAGCTAGGGTGGATAGTCTCACCACCGAACCCAATCTTTCTCTAGGGTTTTTTCGTCCCAAGAGACAAAGCCACAAGAGCTCTCTCCAATTCGTTTTTAGAAAATAATAATGCATAATGAGAGAGGGAGCCCTCATTCCTCTTTTAATTCCTCGTTGACCCTTTTGTTGACCCTTTTACCCTTTTAATAAAGTAAAGTGACTTTATAAGCTCAAAGTCACTTAAAACAACTTTCCACCTAATTACTCAATGTCACTTTTAAAAGATTACTTTTTCCACCCCGATGACATCAAATAAATAATTAATCCCCCTCCTTTTTTCACTGACTATAGCCTACGGGAATCACTTAGGCTATTATGTCGATTGCGTGGAGTGATCATTCGGAAAGGGACATTACAGTCCTCCCTTCCTGAGATTGCTTTTCCTCAAGCAACTACAAGTTACAATGCTGCAAGATCTGGTCGCCTTCCCATGTGACATCCTCTGCTGGCAAATCTCTCCAACTGATGAGCTATTCTTGGATCACCTTGTTAGGCCTCCCTCTAAGGTAACTCGGCCCCTACACAGAAAATCTCCCTTGGACAAAAAGAACTCAGACTCCTCAAGAAAAAATCAATTCTACAAAGAAAAATAGCCATGGGCGGATGGAAACTCTGTTACATGAAGCACAATGAAAGATTCAGAATGATCTTTCCTCCTGCCGATCAGCTAGGGTGATAGTCTCACCACCGAAACCAATCTCTAAACTCTCTAGGGTTTTCTGTCCCAAGAGACAAAGCCACAAGAGCTCTCCACCTTGTTTTAGAAAATATAATGTATATATGAGAGGGAATTTCATCTTTTAATTCCTCAAGGACCTTTTGCTTGACCCTTTACTCCTTTTAATAAAGTAAAGGACTTTATAAGCTCAAAGTCACTTTAAAACAATCCCTTCCACCCACTACTCAATGTCACTTCTTAAAAGATTACTTTTCCACCCCATGACATCAAATAAATAATTAATCCCTCCTTTTTTTCACCTAATTATAATGCCTACGGAATCACTTCTTAGGCTATTATGTGTCGATTGCGTGGAGGATCATTCGAAAGGGACATTACAGCCTCCTTCCTCGAGATTGTTTTTCAAGCAAATCATAAGCCATAATGCCGCAAGATCTGGTCTTTCTTCCATGTGACATCCTCTCACGGGTAAATCTCTCCAACTCCGATGAGCTATTCTTGATCACCTTGTTATGCAATTCCTCTTGACCTCTTCTAGAACCTCCTCAGAACCAATATTAACACTCAACTGCCCTCCTCATCCAATGGGGTAACTCTGCCGAAGAAGTGACCTATTGTCCCAATGTCTTTTAGAGGCACCAAACATGTAACACATTGTGGATCTCATTCCTTCCTCACAATTCAAGCTCATAAGCACCTCACCAACTCTCTCAATCAATCAGAGGGGCCATAAAACGGTTTTAGCTTTTTGCACCAATTTTTCTCTCAAGGAAGATCACAGGGTTGTAATCTCAAAATTACCAAGCTCCATCTCAAAAGTGTGTCTTAATCTTGTGCCCATTTATCTGCATAGATCTTCTACTAATTATGTACCATCTGTAAATTGTCCTTGAGAGTCTTGAGGATATCTTGACTCTCCTAAATCCAATATTTGGCCATAGGTGCCTGACTATCCCCAAATGCTCGATCACAAACAAAGGAGCATCGCAGAGCCAAGACCAATTCTCGGAATGGGATCATACCAATGGGCATGTGTTGGCAGTATTATAGCAATGTCCTCCCAAATGCAACCACTTAATCCATGCTTTCTGTTGCTCAAACACATAGTTATGTAAATACCCCTCAATCCACTTGTCAATGATCTCCGCCTGACCATCCGCTTTGGTTTGATCACTATGTTAGAGTTAACTCTACAACAAACCCAATGCCTTGCCAAAAGTACTAAGGAATCGCTTCCTTGTCACCACAATGTACTTCAAGAACCCGGAATTGAATACCGCTGACCTACCATTTAGCAACGGTGGTGGTCAACTCCATAAAAGCCATGAAGATGTGCATCATCCGATGCAAGTATGTCGAAGACAGATTGGTTCCTACTTGGGCATTTGATGCTCCAACACAAAATTTTAGGTTGGATTTCACCGCACTCGGCTGGTTTGAGAGAATGTAATCTGGCCTACGGGATCATTAGTCGTCTTAGGGTTTCTTCCATTAGAGTTCCTTTCGGGCCGAAAGGTTTTATCCTCAGAGGTTAATGTGGCTCAACCAAAACGGGTTAATCTCCCCTGAGTTTTTCACTCCCAATAATCCTCCAAAGTGGCGAAAGGTGCTCTAATGAAGTTATTCCTAGGTATGTAGTGTTTAGGGAATGCTGTAAATGACCATGTACATTTACATCTAAATTTCGCTGCAATCTGCCAAGTATAGCTATAGGTTTTTAATGTTCCACTAATTAATTAATTCACTCACTAATTAACTGGTAATTAATAAAACTTAGGTCCCTGGATCACATAGGGGCATTTGTACTCAAAAGAAAGCTATAATGAGACTTTCTTGCACCTGCAGGGGACCAAGTTTCAACTCATTCTGACAAGTTTTGCTAGGTTGTTTGTCCACTTAAGAGTTTTCTGAAAATGGCTATTTTAATTGCCAAACCCAAAACATGGAAAAATGTAATTTTTGTAATAGTGGGACTAAATTAAGTGAAGTAAAAGGCAATAATGATGAGATACCCCACCTAAACTATTCCCTACCCTTTTACCCACCTTTTTAAACTCCACCATTTAATTAAAATTAATTTTTAATTATTTCCCTTTCATCCCTCACGTTCCCTTCCCACTTGAGCTTATAATACTTCATTAAATAATTCTAATGACTCACCCTTTTAATAAAATAATGGGTCCCCATCTCCTTTTATGATCTAATAAATCATTTTAAAATGGTTTTGGGCCCCTCCTCATGAGGTGCGCCCCCACTCCAACCCCTCCTCACCACCTCACCTCTCTCTCACTTAGCCATCTAACTCTCAATGCCTTTCCCCTTCTTGTTAGAAACTTTCAATTATTTGAGTTCGTGAGCCTTCACCCTTCTCCATGCACGTTCCTCCTTACCCATTCACGTCATTGTTTTGGAGTGTGGAGGGTCTACCTTAACCTCACTCATTCTCTGTACCAGACGCCACACGCAGATCCACTCTTCCTCATGTCCCTCACGTTATCTTCTACGTAGGATTGGAAACATCAAGTTTTAGTTTGGTTTATTCTTTGCTGGAACGGGACCCTCTCTATCCATCCACGTCACTTTGGGAGTGTGGACTCCACACTTTCTCCCTTGAACATGCTGCCACACTCCTCACATCCCTACGTCTTCCTCTTTTTTCATGCTTTCCTTTAAACCCACGCTTTATCCTTGATTTTTTTTTTGGTTTTATTTGGGGTAACTTCATGCAGAGATGGAAACATCTCATTGAAAGTGGAATGAAAGCATGCATTTCTCCTCTTAGTGGTACGTGGGCCTCCTCTTAGCCAATACGCCTCCCTCAATTTTGCCATTTTTTCCTCGATCCCTTGTTTTTCTCTCTCCTCATCCACCTCATTTACTTACCATTTTCCTCCAACCTAAAAGCCTATCCCCCCATTGGTTGTTTTTCTCCATGAGTTGTCCCTTCCCTTGGATGTTTGACACATGTTGAAGAGCCAAGAGGGGTCTCCTTAGCCCTCCAAGTGCTATTTAAGAGACCTCTCATTCACTCTTTACTCACCTTTCATATTTGCAATGTTATGCTACTAGTTTCTCACCATTCCATTCTCTCTATCTCTCTCTCATTATTGTCATACTTCTTCACTGGTTTTATGTTCTTGAAGAGTTTGGAGCAATTTTGTTGCTACAATCTCTTCCATTGGATAATAAAAAAAAACGCTTTGGAGGACTTTGGGAAGATCTACAAGTATTTAGGATCTTGCAAACATATGAGGTACAATCTTTTCAATTTGATATGATACATGTATGAATGGATCTTAGGTAAAACATTTTATTTGAGTAGGTTTTGCAAAGAGTATCCTTGTGAATCTATATATGTGGTTAGCTAGATAATGTGCAAGTATTTCCTTTATTATAACCCTCCATATTATCCATTGAATACATGCTATTGTGTTATTTGGTGTCAGGACTTCAATACTACTAGGATGTGCCTTGGGTAAAGTTTCAATTTTGGAGAGACTCTCTTACACCCAAGTTATTTCAGATTGTTCACATTTTCTTATTCCCATTTCTCGGTAGCTCAACATGTTTTCTCATAGGTCAAAGTCTCTTTAAATTTTCTGCTCTAGCTGTACCTAAATCTTTGCCTAAAACAAAGATTTCATAACATCTTCTGAGTGTGTTGTAGCCAAATCAAAGGCCAGCTTGCTGATTTTGTAAATTCAGACACAAGCACTCCTATCACTTTCATGCACAACAACAACACAACCCTCAAGCAATTCCTCCCATAGTGGTAAACTTATCTTTCCTTCATACATTCTAAATCGATCAGAAGCAAGCCCAAAGAGTTGCAAATTCCAAGTGGCTTGCATTCTTCCCTTTCTGTCTTATTTTCACAAGCTCTAGATTATATCTCTTCATTTATTTTCATGGTTGGCCAGATTAGTTGTGGTTTCACATGCATGCTTACGTGAAAAAATAATCTAGAGTAGATCCTTGAATATATGCTAGCTTAGGAGCCCTCGTGGAGGCATCGTGGATATTTTTTGCTTTCAGTTTATCTTGCATGATGTCTTTAATTTCGTAAACATATAACACATGCATTTAATGCTAATTAATTTTCACACTAGTTTTACTTTTACGCAAGCAACCGTTCTTAAGTTTTATCTTATGTATATGTAAGTATCGATATCTTAAGGGCTTAAGCAATCTTTTACAATCCGCAAGTTACTTTTAGTTCTCATACTTCACATTTGCATTATAACTCGTCTGGCAACTTCATTATTAAAATGCTTTAGCCTTCACGTATTTCATTTTTTCAATACTTTGGCAACTTTGTTGAGCAAGCTACAAGCACCAATCACACGTCACATTATTTAGCTCATAGATCTTAAATCCATTAATTAGAATTAATAGGACACCATAACTCACCCATCTTCGCCACTTAAAAACTAGTGTTTTTAGGAAAGCCACGGAAATTTTCCTGAGTACTCGGCCTTAGGGGTTGACCTGTGAAGCTAGGTAGGCCTTGCTGCCCTCACCTCTAAGACGTGAGCAACCACTCTTTGGTAATAGAGGGAGAGTTTTGGGTTGACATCTAGATAGGGCTAAAATAATCTCACACTTAACCACTTTAAGTAATAATTCCACAACACCAAGCAATACATTTACACACCTGCAAGTTCATTGATCTCTTAACGGTCTCTTCTATATTCATATGCATGTTAAATTATGTGTTGTGGAATCATCGCTTAAGTGGTTATATCTCATAATCTGGAGCACTTTTCTTTCAAAACTTTCATCTATTTTTTATCTCGTAGTGTGATCCTTCAAGTATGATCCAATCGAGGCGTTCTTTTGATTGGGTCTTGAGTGATTTGCCTCTCTTGGCCATTGAAAAGCACCAACTATTTCTGGTCCACAGTGAGCATGTTGGCTTCATATGTGTTGATCTCTTTATCTTTTGTATCTTTAATTCCTGCATATGTGAGCAAACTTGTGAGTATAGTGTATATCCTGTATCTAGTCTTAATTTGTATATCCGATTTATTCTTTTGTATCTAATCAGACATGTCTTATTGTAATACTTTGTAACTTATTTTGTAACGAACATTGCCCCTAACTAGTTGACCCCATTGCCCAATCTTGTGGGCACTAGTCTAGTTGCCCCAGGTCTCCACTCTCATGTTTCTAGATAGTTGCATTTTGCATTTGTTGATTGACATCTTTAGGCTAGATTCCTAGACCTTTTAACCAATTAAAATCAACTCCTAGAAACATTTAAATATTAATTTACTTTCCCAGTAACTAGGGCTCATACCCCCCTTGATTCCTAGGAGTTAGCCTCTTAGACGGAAGAGGTTCAAGTCAAAGTGATGTTAGAATAGTGTACTTGAACCTAGGCATTGTGCTCTCCCAGGACTCATCACTAAGTGAGCGGTGGACTTAGCTTCACGCTGGTAAGTGTATAAGGACGGAAACACCTCCCTCAAGAACAACTCACACCAAGCGTTTTGTACCTCTCGAGGGAAATGGCAAAGAAGTGCAAACTTCTGTCAACCGACCACCACATATATATGCAACCTCTACCTATACCTTTGGTAGACCTGTGATGAAAT
The DNA here is from genome assembly GCA_010110895.2 of Picea sitchensis. NCBI lineage: Eukaryota > Viridiplantae > Streptophyta > Pinopsida > Pinales > Pinaceae > Picea > Picea sitchensis. The sequence continues at coordinate 25,954 of SNQJ01S0142421.1, forward strand.
CCATTGACACGTTTTCCCACTTCTGTCCCGGAATGGGTAATGGTCGTAATAACCCCATAGGACGAGTCTGCTCTGACTTGTTCTGCTGACAACTCATACACTCCCTCAAATGTCTCAATACATCATCTTTGAGGCCCTTCCAAGTGAACCTCTCCCTAATATGCCTATAAGTTTTAAAGTACCCAGGATAGCCTACCATAGGTGCATCATGCATAGCCCTTATAATCTTCTCCTTCAATTTAGACTCAGGGACTAAGTATATGCGATCCTTGTAGTAGATGATGTCATCCACCACTTTGTACCTGTCATCCTGTATGTTGTGATCCATCAACTCACAAGCAAATTAATTGTTGGAATACTCTACCAAGAGATGAGATTTCCAGTCAACTGAAATCTCTGCAAGTAAACATATGTCAAGTTTCCGGAAGAGAGCGTAAGCAACCACATTTTTCTTCCCTTTCACATACTCAATGTCAAAGTCATATGCTTGCAATTTGCTAACCCGCTTTTGTTGCCTCTCATTTAAGTCCTTTTGTCCCAAGAAGTGTCTCAAACTGTTGTGGTCAGTCCTAACCACAAATTTGCCGCCAACCAAATATTGTCTGAATTTTGCCAAGGCATGCATGATGGCAAGCATCTCCTTATCGTAGATGGAATAGAGTCTCTCTAACTCTGTGAGTTTCCTCCC
>SNQJ01S0142422.1:28206-38544 GCA_010110895.2 Picea sitchensis
TAAAGAGATGTTCATTAATAATGATAAGAAAGAAACCCAAAATACACCTCCCATGCAAGAGAGAGGCTTAACATATGCGCATAGGTGGATTAGGAGGGCTAGGAATAGGCTTTAGGCAAAATAGTCATGACATGCAAGTGAAGGAGAGGTAGTTAACATGGGAGGATGCGCACGGGTTTGTGGGATGATGTATGATGAGTGGGAGATAGCGTAGGAAATGTATGTGTGTTGGCGCATGGGCCCAACGAAGGGGTAAGCTATACTAAGTCACGCTTCATTAAAGAGGGAATTTGGATCATACGCATAACTTAAGATATGCACGTTTAATTAAAGGATGGGTATGTATGTTTACATGGGGAGTTTAAAAAAGAGGGGACAATTTTAATATTTAATTAATTAAAAAAAAAAAAGGGTACAAACCCTTTTAATTCTTTTAATTAATTAATATAATAAGGGGCACACAAAAGTCAAAAAAGTTAAATATGTATACTTGGGACAAAGGGGAGTAGTACGTAGGAGTTAAGGGGTTAGGATAAAACAATGAACATTTTAATTAATTAATTAAAAAGGAAACACGCTTTATAATTCATAAAGGTGACATATGAGTAGGTGGGTTAGTGTTAGGAAAAGGGGTTAATGGGTATGTATAAAGGGAAGTGGGTTTAGAATTAGGATAGGATAGAGTTAGAGGGAAGTGGGTTAGGTGGCATGGGTAAAATGGATTTAGGGACTTTTAATGTATGGAAAGTGGTTTTTATGGTGGGTGAAGAAGAGTTAGTGAGAAAAGTTAGCTTGATTAGTTAAATTTTCTTCATGGAAGTGTCACCTCATCCTATGTATTCTTGGTCGAATGATGTCACATGTCTAAATTTGAGCTTGTTACTTGTCACCGCTGGAGATGACGATGATTGCTAAAAATAGAAATTTTCAAAAATAGCCATCTAGTCCCAAAAATTTGAAACTTGTCGAAATTGACCCAAACTCTCCACAAATGCTCAGGATGACTATGAGACCACCACCATATGTCTACTGCTAAAAATAGAATGTTTCATGCATGTCCATGACTTTATACTCATTAGATTTGATTTCTTGCAAGGAATCTGAATTCACAATCAGAATCGACATGCAAGCCCCGGTGCTCAACATGCTAAAAATAGAAATATGTGAAAAAATATCTCGACATAGGTCCAAAAGACTTAGAATGTCTCAAGGATCCACAATATGTGTTTAGAACTTGAATCTAGGGTCTAGAGCTCAAACTGCTAAAAATAGAAAGTTCTTGCATGTCTCCTGGAAAAGTGCTATCAGGTCTAGAATCATGCAAGGACCATCCCTGTATGCTCAAAACTGCTCCAAACTGACAAGAGACCCACTCCAATCATGGCTCCTAAAAAGGTAGCAACACTTATTGTATGTAGACATCTCTCTCAAAATGCAAAGGAACACATGCTAACTCTAACTCTGAACTAAACAATCATGTAATGATCATATACATGTCTCCAATGAGAATCAACCTTTGCTAACCACAAGAACTGAACTTTGGGAGAATCTCAGAATGTCAGCCAAAATAATGCATGTTGACTCTTAACCCTCAATTAAGATGTACCAATGATGCTTTGAAAATATATGTACCAAAATCTACCCCTGTAAATGTGTGGAAGGAAAGAAGGCCCTGTAAGTTGATCAAGAAAAACCTGTAAGTTGACCTGTAATACCAAAGCCTGGCTAATGGGCCATGGAGTCAAATCAATATAAAGCCTCCCACTGAACACTGAAACAAAAGGGGTCTCATCCAAATCCGCTACCTACTACCACCCAACATGTACAGTCCACCCTGTAGTAAATGTGTTGATGTCACCACAAGGGAGAGAGTCACTTAATCAGATGTCAATAATGTAAACACCTATCAAGTGTGAAGGAACACCACCAATAATGACAATGGGTCATGTTATCCCCATTTTGTGGGATAACTAAGGAGATGATGTCTCGAGGCTCTCAGGTTGCATACATGGAGTATCGAGAGATAGCTTGACCAACAATTTCCACTTGCAAATATGGAAGTCTGCTCTATCACCACAGTTTGGATCCATCATCAACGCATCCACCACACCAACTAGCTTCTAGAAGGCACATGGGTCTTGCTCCATGCAGTACAAGTCATGTATTGTGCCAGGTAATCACCATAATATTTGAGGCATTTAAGCAAGTTGTATTGACGCTGCTTTTGTTTATAGAACGCCCAGTGCTTGGACATTATGCTTTTGACCCTGTTTCACCTTGGTGAGTGTCATCGATTTCCTAGTAAGTGGCCAACTTTTGGGGAAGGGATGCAACTAGGGGTCCCTTGAGGCGTCATCGTACCATTCCCTACCATACTTATCACTTTCCGCTCATTGCATTCCCATCACATTGCCCTCTTCTAGGCCCTTTGACTTTAGTGACCCAAGAAGGGCATGTACTTCATTTCATGGGAAGAAGGGATTGAAGGCCCAGGGGGATGGTGGCTAACAAAAGATAAAAGCCTAAAATATAAACCTTCTAGATGCTCGCCCAGACAGGTCTTGAGAACAATGAATTGCTTCTCTCTAAAGAATTGAAGGCCTGCAAAAGATCAAACACATAATAAATCCCGCTTGAATGAAAGACTAACACTAGTGCCTTATAATGCTTTGATGGTTACCCCTATGGCACTTTGTGGACCTCTTCTTTCAAGTGACACTGTGTTACTGCCCCCCAAGCTAATCGATTCACTATTGGGAGTGCACACGTGTTTGGATCATTGATTAATTAATAAATGGCAATAAATGGGCTTGGATATATATATATATATAACAGTTGCATCATCCTTTGGGCCTTCAGCCCCTTCTTCTCATGAGAGAATGGGCCATAGCCGAAGTTTGGCATATATGAAAGGATTTATAACGGAAAATGTTAAGTATGGTCGGGAGTGGAATGTTACTCTTGGGAGGACACCCCCAGTGTTGCCCCTTTTCCCTGGGCAGTGACAACACAGGACTAGGGTACAGAAGTTGACCACCAAGGTGAGACAAGGCAACCAAGACAATTTCTCAAGCAAGTGATCCATTATACAACTTCAACCAAAGATCTTTGTTTACATGCCCAATAAATTAAACACAACACCTTGCTTGAAAAAAGGACTAACCATACCTCATGGTGATGTTGGCTTACCATGCCCCATACCCTGGGTTGCTTGAATGTGATTAGCCTTGGTTGATCTGTGCTGAGAGGAAAATCAGGTGGGGTTGTTGGGATCTGTTGGTCAATCTAGCTCTTGGCACTCCATGTCTGCTACATGTGGGCCTCGAGACATGATCTCCTTAATTACCCCTAGCCTGGAGGGGGCGGTAATAGATATTATTTCTTAACTATTAGGGTAAGCTCATCATGATCCCTTCAATACTATTCATTATTGAGATGAGCTAGCAACACCACTTAGTGATAGTACTATATATAATAAGTTGGTAGAGCCACAAATTAATGAGCCAAGTCCATGAAAAGTTGATTCTTGTGAAGAATGGTGATGAATACTAAGTGGTGCTAACCATGTGACTTTCAACCAGAAAGGAGGCTTTGATGGCCATATTCTATCACCTCAAAATATCTAGTGGAGCACGTCACCAATTTTCCATACAATTTGAGTAGGATGGTTTGCCTGCTATCTCTTTCAATAAGTTGTGTTTGAGGTTTTGTTGTAGGGAATAGGAGACTAGTATGTAGCATTGATGTATTCTAATAATAAAAATATTTCTACCCTAGCATGTATGATGATTTATATGCATACGTAGAAACATCATAAATATGTACTTGTATAAAAGTGAACCCTTTAAATACTTGGCCATAAAGAGCAAATGGACTGGGTTGTTGCTTTTGCAAAGGGGTTGTCCTAACGAGAAAACAAATTGAAATAAAATTAGGCGGCGAAAGAGCAAATGAAAACAAGTAGGACACCAACATTGCAAGGAGAACGGATGAAAAATTATTTCTAAGCTTCCTGAAGAACATATACATTTATTCCCTCTCTCAAAATTAGCATTCACTTAAATTTCTGAGATTGAAACCTATCTTGCTTACATTGTTTCATGGATCTCACTATCTCTCTTCCAATTGTGGACTTTATGACCTTAAATAAATAAATAAGTATTTGTGTTTCCATACCTTCTTGAACAACTTGAGTTCTTGGTTGTGTATGATAAATATCAAGTTCAAATTGTTTATAACTTTGTATGCTAGAGGTGGTAATTCATTGATAAGGGTTGAACGCGTCTTTTAAGGAGGTTTATTCATATTAGACTGGTACTAATAGACTCTTATTTTATAACCATTGGTTTAGTGAATATAATTTCAATAGTGAAATTTATCATTTGATTCTCTGTGCAGATTCTCCAACATTTGTCAACTCTCAATTCTCCTTGGAATTGCCCACATGGTCGACCAACCATGCGACATTTGGTTGATTTGACAACAGTGTATCGGAGATAGCTTTTGAACAAGACTCTAAACAAGAGCATTATTTCTTTTGTTGTTGAATGGGCCATGATTATTTATTTTAAATGATAATAGAAAAAATCAATTGCATTTCAAACAATGTTTATAAATTATCAATTATCATCTCTACTCATTGGCTTATCTTTTTGTATAAATGGAAATGTATTTCAGTAGTGCTTGTGTATTACATGTTCATAGACTTACTCTAATATAAATTGGGGAAATTTACATTAGTGTGCATCCAAGCTAAACTTTGTATCTATCAGATATCAAGGTATTGCATTGAGATGGTAGTGAGATGGTAGTGTCATCATTTTGATGTCTTGCGTCTTGCAAGGAATAAAATGTATCATGTCACCTACTATGTCATATTAATAATTTGCCTAATACTAACAATTGTGTCAATGATATATCAAGGTATTGCATTGAGATGGTAGTGTCATCATTTTGATGTCTTGCGAGAAACAAAATGTATCATGTCACCTACTATGTCATATTAATAATTTGCTTTCTACTAATAATTGTGTCAATGATATTTATATGTAACCTTAATAGTTTATAGATGTTAATCAGTGACAATTTTATGTTCATATTTATATGTAACCTTAATAGTTCATAGATGTTAATTGGTGACGATTTTATGTTCATTAGATACATTTAGTATACTCATATTGCCCAAATGAATTTCAGTATTCATTATTCAATCACATATTCCATATTGTCATCACCAAAAAGAAATGAGATGACACTAAATCCATGGGTTTGTACATTGTTTTCATGTGTATGGATGATTGTTTGATTAGGCTTGTTGCAATTTATCAATACATAACAAATCAATGAACGAAACAATTAAGTAGCATGGACACTTTTGTTCATAATTTTCCACTCTTCTAGTTTTACAATATTGCCTTCTTTGCAATAGAAAGGCAATTAACTTGGCCTTCTAGCTTGTCTATGTGAGCATGACACTTCTAAAGTAGAATTTCATAACTTGTAGACGTTCATAATTTTCCACTCTTCTAGTTTTACAATATTGCCTTCTTTGCAATAGAAAGGCAATTAACTTGGCCTTCTAGCTTGTCTATGTGAGCATGACACTTCTAAAGTAGAATTTCATAACTTGTAGACACTTTCGAGAAAAGGAAATTTAAGTATATCTATTGATCAAAGTTTAAGGATTTTGGAGGAAGCCAAGTGGTGGTGGTAGTTGTTGTGGAATGTAAGGGTCCCTCCCAAAACAAAGGTTTTTATTTTGCTAGTTCTAGGGAATGAGAAATCGTCTTAATCATTTTGTTGTTGTTGGATTTGGCTCTATTAGGGTTTCAAGTTATGGTTGTAAGATTGTGATCTTTGGCCTATTATGGAAATTGAGCACATAAGAAACCAAGACAACTCGAAAGAGTTCTCTGTATTGTATTACTTAATGAGAAAGTGAAAGCTTTCTTATATAGGATTACAATCAAAGTGAGTCAATCCCTTTATGAATGTGGGATAGACTAAGAAACACAATAAAGTGAAAATAACACATAAAAACATAAAATAATTTAAATTCAAATTGACTTTATTAATGCCTATGTTTAATATCTAATTGACCATTATAAGCTAATATTTACTTTAACACCCTCCCTTAATGGTCAATCTACTAACTACACCAAGCTTATCATGAGATTTTACATATTTTTCAAAACCCAAAGACTGGTGAAAAATTATGTAGTTTGATCATTTGTGGGGTAGTAATGCAACTCGATAGATCCATCTTCTACAAGTTGTCTAATGAAGTGGTAATGTACCTCAACATGTTTGGTACGCTTGTGGAAGACTGGATTCTTGGCAAGTTTGATCACTCTTTGATTGTCACATGATAGAGGTGTTGGCTCTATTTGTTGCATCTGCATATCTAAAAGCGTCTTCCTGAGCCAAATGTTATCCTTTGACTCTTATACAATCGTGAATTCCTAGAACACCACCTAATGTATTTCACATTTAAGGATATAGTTTTTATTCCAAGTGTGTTTCTAGATACCTATGTTGTCTCCTCCTACCTTATCTCCCAATGAGGTGTCAATGTGAGCAATTGAGGTTGCTTCAATCATGTATTATATATTTGTATCATTGAATGAATACAATGAGAGAGAGATTGTGGCTTGAGGCCTTTTCTACTAAACATTTTGTCTCTCATATTTTTTTTGCTCTATATTCTTTCAATCAGTATCAGAGCTCTATAGTTCTTAGAGTTTGGTAATTCCATGATAGGTTTTTCATGGAAAGTTTGATTTCATAGCCACTATCATAAATGACTTCAAAGTTTTAATCCATGGAGATAGAGGTATGGAATTGAGAAGACCCCCTGCCACGAGTCATGATCTCATATCATGTTCCAAGCTCAATTCATTGTATGTTGAAGACATAGAAGAATCCAATTCAGTGGATCGAGAGGTATGGGAAATATCTAGCAAGGATTTGTAGGTGGACACGTAGGCTATGCATTGAATGGCTCCAATGAAAGGTATTGATAAACATCATATATTTGGTCTTTCTAAGCAAATTTATGAATAGATTGTATGGTTTACACTGCAATTAATCATCTAAATCTTGTGAGTTCTTCAGTCCATTTAAAGCGATCTTGGATCCAACATATTTTTAGTCCTGAGTATTGTTGTCTATATACTATGGTAAAGTGATTGAAGTGCTTAGTTAGATTATAATGGGGATGTAGCTCAAATGGTAGAGTTTTAAATTTGGCCTTCCACCATCTGCAATTTCATTCTAACTTAGATATATTGATATTCTAAATTTTGGAGTCTTCAATCTATACACTTCCACGAATTTGAGTTGGCATGAACAAGCACAAACAAGCATAAACAGTTTAAATACAAGAAGAAAAACCATGCACATTTATATTTGCAGAGAAAGAGACTTTTTATTTGCAGATCTAATCTTTAGAAATTGTGATCTGTCCACTCACAGCTAGAGAGAATCAACACTAGAAACATGTCTATCAGAAGGAGTGTTATTTGAAGCTAATCTGAATAAAAATCATTTCCGAATGAGTCATGTGTCTATATCTAACCTGCAGAGGATTTGAACTACGAGCAATAATTGCACTGTGTCAAGCAATGAAGAAAAGGGGGTTTCAACATCACCAGTGGATGAATCTTGCTTGGTAACTTTTTATTCTCGTTATATTTTGTCCTGCATCCAAACCATTGAATCTGCACTCAGTAAACTTATTTTGGTTCTAAGACTTCTACGATCAATGGTATTTTGGTGATGTTCTTTCGAATCCATCGCAACAGTTTACAAATTGATGTTTCGGACGAAACAAATGTGGTCCATCATAAGGAAGAAATGTGAAGAAAATCTAATCAAAAGGAGTAAATTAATATGGATGAAGTTTTTAATGTTTTTTAGACTATGTTTAGAGCCGACCCATGAGATTAAACTAGCGACGGAAAACCTAAGGGTTTTAAGAAAAAAAAAGAAGAATACATGTTTAAATTATAATAATAATTTAATGAGAAAATTTTAAGGATTAAATTAAAAAGGGAATTTATAATATATATATCTTTGCAGATTTTCTAGAAAGAAATTTTTTACAATTATAATTAAATTTAATGTTAGGTAGATTAAAATAAATAATATTAAAATATAATGTAGGAGTTGTAGTGTATGTTGGAGGTTTTAATATAAACTAGGAAATATAAAATAATTAAATATTAAAATAAGCAAAACAAAGAAATAAAAGAAGAGAAAAGAGAATATTACCTAGAGTTAAACCTGGAGGATAGAGTTGGCATCCAATTTCAATTGATCCTCCAACCATAATCTCTATTGAGGTTGTTCAGTTGCTTTTCAATTTCAATGGCTTCCCTAAATTTTCGATTGTGATAATGATCCACCTTTGCTAGGATTTTGGCATCCTCGGTACAAATATGATGTTTTGTTTTGTCTGAGTGTTCAGCCAGAGTAGAGGGATGAGTTCGATTATGCTCAACATAAGTGGCATGTTCTTGGATTCTAATCCTAAAGGAACGACCGGTTTCTCCTATGTATTGCTTTCCACATGAGCAAGGGATCATGTAGACAGCTTTCTGATCAATGGGATTCATAGGATCTTTAATGGAATTAAGGGAGTTTTTAGTGTTGAGAGGTTTGAAAGTTGCCCCGATATTTTTCTTTCTCAAAATTCTAGCAATCTTGTTTTTTGTCCCTTGAATATAGGGCAGGAAAACTTTGGAAATATTGTTATTAGTGTGTTCCTTATTTATGGGCCCCTTACTAGCATTCTCAAAGGTCTTGGTCCACTGATGTTTCTTATAACCATTTTCCTTGAAGATCTTGACGAGATGGGTTTTTTATTCCTCAAAGTGATCTTTATCTGAGATTCTTAGAGCTATGGTGGCTAGAGTGTTCAGAACTCCTAGTTTATGTGTAGGGTGATGGTGGGACTCAGCATGGAGGAATTGCTCAGTGTGGGTCTTCTTCCTATAGACTTGGTGGGCCATGTATCCATCTATTGTTTTCATGACACATATGTCCAAGAAAGGTAGGCTATCTTCATATTCAATGTCCATGGTGAATTTTGTGTGGTCAAATTGTCTATTAAGGTGGTTCGAAAACCCATCTAATTTATCATGACCATGGGGCCTGATAACAAAAGTGTCATCTACAAACCTTTTCCATAGTTTGTAGATGACATTTTTGTTATCTATGGAAAAGGTTTGTAGATGACACTTTTGTTATATGGCCCCATGGTCACAATAAATTAGATGGGTTTTCGAACCACCTTTATAGACAATCTGAGCACATAAAATTCACCATGGAGGTTGAATCTAAAGATAGCCTACCTTTCTTGGATGTACGTGTCACGAAAAAACCAGATGGATACATGGCCCACTAGGTCTATAGGAAGAAGACCCACACTGAGCAATACCTCCATGTTGAGTCCCACCATCACCCTACACAGAAACTAGGAGTTCTCAACACTCTAGCCACCAGAGCTCTAAGAATCTCAAATAAAGATCACTTCGAGGAAGGAAAAATCCATCTCCTCAAGGTCTTCAAGGAAAATGGTTATAAGAAACATCAATGGACCAAGGCCTTGCAAAAATAAGGAACACACTAATAATGATAATTCCAAAGTTTTATTGCCCTATATTCAAGGGACAACGGACATGATTGCTAGAATTTTGAGAAAGAAAAAGATTGGGGCAACTTTCAAACCTCTCAACACTATACTCCCTTAATTCGGTTAAAGATCCTACAAATCCCATTGATCAGAAAGGTGTCTACATGATCCCTTGCTCCTGTGGAAAGCAATGGCATAGGAGAAACTAGTCGTTCCTTTAAGATTAGAATCTAGGAACATGTCATTGATGTTAAACATAATTGAACTCATCCCTCTGCTATGGTTTAACACTCAGAAAAAACAAAACATCATATTTATATTGAGGATGCCAAAATCCTAGCAAGAGTGGATCATTATCACAATCGGAAATTTAGAGAAGCCATCGAAATTAAAAAGCAACCAAACAACCTCAATAGAGATGATGGTTGGAGGATCAATCGAAATTGGATCCCAACTCTATCCTCTAGGTAATGTTCTTTTATTTCTTTATCTTGTTTATTTTTATTTCTTTGTTTTGTTCATTTTAATATTTTATTACTTTATATTCCCCAGTTTATATTAAAATCTCCAAAATACACTACAACTCCTACATTATATTTTAATCTACTTAATATTAAATTTAACTATAATCATAAAAAAAAAAAAATCTATAAAACCTACAAAGGTATATATTATAAATTTTCTTTTTTAATTTAATCCTTGAA
>SNQJ01S0142422.1:39406-51525 GCA_010110895.2 Picea sitchensis
GAGTTTGACATTGCATTGAGAGACTATGATTCCATTCGTAAATGTTTTTGTGACTATGCTTGAAATTTCCCTTGGAATGAATTAGGATTTCTTATCATTTAAAAGCATCTTTTTAAATATTTTCACAAACAACTTTGAAAAGCTTGAAAAGAAAACATTGAAGACTTGTCATTGTTGTGAAGAAGAAAGTACATTAAGTGTTGTGAACTAATGGAATAAGTATGTGGTGAGGGTTATGTTTGGGTTTCAATGTAAAAGTAGTGACAAAACTAGTTGAAGTCGAGGTATTGGAATAAGAAGAACATATTATATTTGTATGAAGAATCCATATAAAATCGTTTTCTTATGGTTGATGTGTCTTAGATCCGCCTGAAATTGAATAAGCGTGGAACCCATGGCNAGAGACTATGATTCCATTCGTAAATGTTTTTGTGACTATGCTTGAAATTTCCCTTGGAATGAATTAGGATTTCTTATCATTTAAAAGCATTTTTTAAAATCTTTTCACAAACAACTTTGAAAATCTTAAAAAGAAAACATTGAAGACTTGTCATTGTTGTGAAGAAGAAAGTGCATTAAGTGTTGTGAACTAATGGAATAAGTATGTGGTGAGGGTTATGTTTGGGTTTCAATGTAAAAGTAGTGACAAAACTAGTTGAAGTCGAGGTATTGGAATAAGAAGAACATACTATATTTGTATGAAGAATCCATAATAAAATCGTTTTCTTATGGTTGATGTGTCTTAGATCCGCTTGAAATTGAATAAGGGGATCTTAAGCGTACTTTTAGTTGTGTGTGATGGTGACTTTTTCATTGTTGTTTTATGTATAGATTTGACATAATCATTTGCAATTTAACATCTAATGCAACACAAATGGAGTTCAAGCACAAATTAATATAATCAAGTACATGCAATCAAGCAGTTGTAACATTTAATCGAGCATTCAACAAACGATTTTGCATCAAGCAATGGGAAAATCAAGTTAATGAAACATCCAAAATTGAAGATCATTTGCTACTTGCAATAGTTTATTTGTAAGTGTGAAATCAAACTTAAATTGAGTTGAATTGTAATTTACGGGTGCTTTATCGATTCAACCCGACACCCAAGACTTGATTGTGTCATTTATTTCTCAGACTATATTGAAAAGGTTGAGTAGTTAAAACTCAAACCATTGTAATAATCATGAGTCGGGGTGCGTTTTCTATAGTATTTGACACCCACGCCTTGATGTAAGCGAGTTCAAGTGAGTGAATTCAAGTGAGTTCAAGAGATCAAGCGAACATGAAGTACAAGCAAGTGAGTTCAAGTAAACAAATTCAAGTGAGTGACTTCAAGCAAGTAGTTATAAGCGAGTTTGAATAATGATGGCCAAAATAATGGAGTTGGTTTCCTTATTGAAAACTTTGTTATAAACAAATGAGAACAATGCAGTCATACTGACCAGTGAAACATCAAAATGTTATCACATGTTTGTGAATCATGTAAACAAATATTCATTTGTTACAATCTCAATCCAAACTATTGAATGATGAAATCATGGATCTCAAAAATCAACAGCCAGTGAAGTGTTTTGAACTAGTTTTTGTTCAGAACAATCCTTTCTATGATGATGATGATGATGGTCATTCAAATCAACAGTGCACTCAAGAGAAACTCAGCAAGACAATTCCAAATGAAGATGATGTTATTCATGAACCTACATTTCAAGAGTTTTATTTTGAGTTCAGTGAAGAAAACATTTCAATGATGCAACACCATATAGTAAATCAACTTTCACATATGTCAAAGCAATAGGTTCAAAATACTCTTTCCAAGCCCATCATTAGACCTTGCGAATAAATCAGCTACAACAAGTATAGAACATGACTTGGATATGAAAAGGAAGTTACCTTTCATGTTCCGGATTATTCCAAACCAATCCAATTCCAAAGTGTTGGATTCTTTCAAGAAGTTTTAACTTCACATGTTCCAGTTTAGCATCAGCATGTGAAATGCCAACATTGTAATTGAACTAGTCACATGGAAGATCAATGTTATGATCTATATCCTTGTCAACATTGTGGCAAGAAGAATCATCCATTAGACAAATGTTTCAAGAGAAACAAAATTGCAAGATTGAAGATTCATTATGAGTGGATCGATCCTTGGCAGTGTTCATCAACTACCAATCAATTATTTTAGTCTTACTAAAGAATCCAATCTCGAGTAAAGATGAATTTTACAACAAATAGTGATGAAACTTTCCTACACCTTAAAGGGGGGAGTTCAAAAATCAAGTGAATATGGTTCGTGAAACCACTTGTGGTATCTCCTTTTAGTTGACAAAGGGGGGAATTGATGATAGAATTGAAGATGTTTGTTAGATCGAATTTTTTGAAAACAACAAAAACAAATATACTAAATGGGAAACTACAGTCTGTAGATGGCAAACTTTGGAAAAATTATGGTTCAATGACTTGCAATTGAATCATACACAGGATACAAAATTGTGATATTGATTTTTAGAGAAATGATATGGACATCTTGTTCACCTAGATGGACCTAGCAGAGGACAGTTGGATCCTTATGCATTATAGCTTGGCATTTGATTGAGTTGTCAGGAATTTTTTCAGGGATGTGTCAGACTTGCAGTTGATTCGCTTCTCTTGGTTCTCTCTCATCATATTGGAGTTCACATCAATGAAAAAAATACAAACATTCTAGCTCACATGATTACATAGTGATATTTTCCAGAGTTTTCAGCATCCAAATTTCGTTGTTTTTATGAAAGTTCTTCATTGAGGCTCAACTCAGGAGTTTCATCATGAAGACTTGGAGATGATACCAGTTTATGTTGCATTGATGGTATTATTGTTCAGACTTATCATTGAGGGGGGGAATGTTAGCCTCTGACTCTTATACAATCATGAAGTCCTAGAATGCCACCTAATGTGTTCCACATCGAAGGATATATTTTTTTTATCTTAAATGTGTTTCTAGATTCCTACTTTTCCTCCTCTTACCTTATCTCTCGATGAGGTGTCAATGTGAGAGAAATTGAGGTGGTTTCAATCATGTATTATAAATTTGTAACATTGAATGAATACAATGAGAATGAAAGAGATTATGGATTGAGGCCTTTTCTACCAAACTACCTCACATGCTCATTTCACTGCTCCTTGATATTTTGCTTCTATCAATGAAATGGGTACTGCATGATGCTTCTTGCTAGTCCATGTGACTAAACTCATGCTAAGGATGAAAACATATCTAAAATTGGATTTTGTATCATTAACAGAACTTTCCCAATATGAATATGTATACCCACACAGCCAAGGGTCTTTGCTTCTGATGTACATAATGCCAAAGTAAAGTGTCCCTTTCACATTTAGGTTTCCATTTCGCCTCCTCAAACAACTATGGCTCATAGATTTCCTAGACATTGACCATTGAAGCGAAGTTGACCATGTTTGGTTTATGTTTTCTCTTTCCTCTCTATGATCGTCCCTTGATCATTTCACCTACTCGAACATATCCAATGGTTTTGTGCTACCACTTGGGTCTCTTCATAGGATTCTCATCATCCTCAAATGTATCTTTGTCATCTGAATGTTGATTTGAGCTACCTGCATCAAAAATTACTGGCCTAGAATAATCATGCTCATAATCTTCCCCCCTTCGGGTGGAGCTTCCTAAATCTTGACACTTGAATCATTATCCACCATTAGTTGCTCGATAATTTTGAATTCGAGAGTAACATGGAAAGGTCCAACTTCCTCATCAACAACATATCTACTAAAGCTTAGCTTATTAGTGTCAATATCAACCAACCTGTAGGCTTTATGATTTTCGTTGTACCTTGTGATCATCATCTTTTTTCTCTTTAGATCTAACTTGGTTCACTTTTCATTTGGAATCCAAGTGTAGGTAGTAGAACCAAAGACTTTAAGATGGTTGAATTTGGGATTTCTTCTAGACCATGCTTCCTCTAGAGTCTTCTACTTCACCAACATCATTGGAGATCTATTCAATGAGTATATTGTTGCGAACACTGCCTCATCCCAAAACCTGTTTGGAACTCCCCTGTTCTGCAACATACACCTAGCCATCCCTGTGATAGTGTGGTTCTTCCTTTCAACCACTCCATTTTGTTGTGGAATGTAAAGTGTAGTGAACTGTCTTTTGATCCCATGTCTAGCACAAAGTTATTGAACTCTTCGGAATAGAATTGGCCACCATTATCAGAACTAAGAGAGGTAATGTGACAAACTAGCTCTTTTCCTACTAAGGCTTTGAACTTTTGAAATTCATTAAACATTTCATATTTCAGTTTCAAAAAGTATGCCCACTAACAGAAGGAAATACCTAACATTGGTGATTGATGTCGTGTTCATTGGTCAACAAATGTCTGCATGAACCATTTGAAGGACTCTTTATGCTCCCCGCAATCTTCCTTCATCAAATGGAGCTATGTGTTTCTTCCCTCCCTGGTGTTGTAACTTGGGATGGTTTTTGACTGTTTAGAAACCATGCCAAGACATATTTAAGCCAAATTTAGGCCACAAGTTGGCTCTTGGACCAGAGAGGGCTCTCTCATATGATTTAAGAACACAGGTTGCCCACTATCACTAAGCAACAGTTCTAACATTAAGTACAGGTGCTAGATTCTAATGATAAACAAAAAGGATGAGATAGGTAGGCAGGGTTTTGAGAATGAATAATAGTTGACTGGAATAAAAATGCAACAAAACTTTAGAGATCAGAGGCCTAATCTATTGTGCATGGAGTCTCATCCAACAGAGAAAAATATTGTAAATGATAGGTGGAAGAATAATAAGAAGACATTTAGATCTCAAATATAACAGAGGGAAAAGCAATCTATATTATTCCAAGATGAAGAAAATAGTTTTGTTGGGCATAACTAAATGAATCCAACAAAATATTAGATTCATGGGTTGAGTACTAGACCGTAAATTCAGCCACAGACATACGAAATCTCTTTAATTGATTTGCAACAGTGGTAGTCGCACCAAATTGTTGCTTCTAATTTCAATCCAATGTTGAGATAATGAACAGGAATGGAACAAAAGAAGCTAAATACAAGAAAATAGAAAGGAAAATATGGCTCTATATAGATGAAAGATGAATCCAATACATGAGTTCTCTGATTCAGAGATTTTACAAAAGAATGGCCTCACATACTCATTCTCCAAGAAAACACAGTCTTCACATGCCAAAACTTCCTGACCTACTACCCTTCACAAGTCATATGTTGCTTCTTTTATAGTCTTCAAATGCTCAACTGATGCCTTAAAATATCCATAAAATCTTCAACAAATTCCTTGTATATTTGATCGACTGTAGACAAATTTTCCCTCCAAAAATAGATCTCATAGATATGCCAACAACTAGAGATAGTTGTTATAGAGGTCTTGACATTTTAATTCATTAAGTTGTCCCACTTCTCTAATTTGGAGGAATTGTTCATTATCTATTTCTAAAAATAGGGATGTTGTTGATTATTATTAGTTTTCAAATATTCCTTTAGCTGCCAACTATTTTCTTTGTGATTTTTTCCAATCAATAAGGTTATCATGTTATTTTCTTTGTAATTTTTTCCAATCAATAAAGTTATCATGTTATTTTCTTTGTGATCTTTTCCAATCAATAAGGTTATCATGTTGGTAGCAACTTTGTAGATTACACATGTCCATATTTCCTTTGATTGTATTGTTGACTCTATATCTTTGCCAAACTGATCCATATAAATCATAGCCATATAAAGAGAGGACCAAATAGCATGGGCACATGATTTGTCACCAATTGCAACAAATGTTCTGGCAACTTCATGACTCTCTTAACCATCGAATATCTCTGCAAATGATATTTTCACTCCACTTCCATTCTCGTGCTCATTTGAAGATAAAAATAGTGCATCTAGCACCCTATCACCATATATATAAAGTTCGAAAATTTGCTTGCCAATTCTGTCTATTGTAAATCAATTGAACCTTCTTTACAATTCCATTCATTTGTCAAGCTCCTTTACATAATATGGATTCGCCACAGGTTTGTGAATACTCTTCAACTCGAAGATATTTGATGCTGAAGGCGCTGGTGCAAGTACATTCTCTGAAATCTGGTGTGTCCTTCGATTCCTCAACATTTGTATGACCTTTACAAATGAAAATTAGCAGTAATCTTGTACCCAAGCCATAGAGTTCCATTATGCAAATCCGTTCAATGGGAGTTGATGCTAGATTAGGCTCACACGAAATATGGGCTCATGTACTTCAGAAAAATGGAAAAATATCTCAAACCATTCACAATTTTGCAAATCTGCCCAGTCGTCACCCAATTGGGCTCGTCCTGCAAAAAAAAACCCATGTTGTAGAATTTTGAAATTCTCCTTCGGTTGCCTAGAAATCACGCCCGAACTTCAGTGCCTGTTATGTGTCCGTGGGGGGTGTCTCTATGGTTCTGATAGTTTGTTGCAATCTAGAGCAAGGAACAGAGACACTTGTCTCCTATAGTCTTCATACATAATTTTTTGTAGCTTTTCTTTGCAAAATGAATGAATTTATGATTGTAATTCAAGGCGTCAGGAATAAACCCATTCTCAGTAACTTCTGCCAGACCTCAATTGCTTGATCCAATCGCTCTTCCCTACACATAAAACAAATTAGAATATTGTAACTAAAAAATTCGGAACAAAAACTTCTATTACCCATATCAGATCTGCCTTCTCCCATCTTCCTTCTACGCACAGTCCATGTATTTGTTATGGAGCCTAACCTCACCAGACAGATTCTTGGGTTGTCCTAAATAGTTTAGGAGGTTATCAGGAAAAATGCCCTAAAGAAATCTGCAAATGAAACTAAATCATGCATGTGATCTATGTCAAAACCAGCAGTTAACAGTTGTAGCTTAAGTAAAAGCTATTCATTTTTGGGGGGTTGGTTAAACGTTTTATTTTTTTGTTTTTTTGGTCGGAATCCAATGATGTAAATTTGGATAAATTTTCTATTTTATGTTGTTTAAATTGCATTTCTAAATATATAAATAGACTCAAATCTACAGATTCAACCATTCATCCCCAAATTTCAAGCAAAATCAAATGAAAAAAATTTGAAAAAAAAGACAATAGAAAACGTTTAAAACACTGCATTTTTTTTATATGCATCTGATCGTCTAGCTGGTCAACGGACCACAATAATTGATCCTACGTGTGTCTAACTGGTCAACGGACCACAATAATTGTGGGGGGTCGATTTCGTGGTTTGGGAAACCATGGATGAGGGGGTGCAATTGACCACAAGCTCCCACATCAATTAAGTTTGAACCATAGTTGAGTCTTCCCCAACCTCTTCGTTAACTGTCGAGCATACTAGGGGACCACAATTCAATATAGATCGTTGATCTTTCCTTCATTTAAATCTCCTCCTCACTATGTCACTGTTGTTGACTAGGACTATGGTTATTTGACTTTTGGCTTGACTCGGGCACATTGTAATATTTGGACGTATGACGTGGGGATAAAATAAAATATACCAAAACTTTTTATTTTGCCTTGTAAACATTTAAAGCATGGGTGGCATTTTGACTTAAGTTAAGCGACGTAAAAGATGTCATATTTGATATAAACCCAAAAGGTAATTTATTACTATTAAAATTAAGTCTTTGATTAAAAGACTCAGTTCAAATAACAACAAATATTTTAGGTTTTATTTTGCCTAAGATGACAGGGATAAAACAAAACAAGGATTTGGCCACAATTGAGAAAATGAAACGAGAATAAGTTTAAAACAAGGATTTGGCCACAATTGAGAAAATAAAATGAGAATAAGCTTAAAACAAGGATTTGGCCACAATTGAGAAAATGAAATGATAATAAGCTTAAATAAAAGAATTGGTTTTGGAGTAAGATAAAACTTTGGCATGGTGATTATATGGAGACAAGAATAATTCCTCTAAAGACCCTAGGACCAGATAGAGATTTTTAAAGGCAAAGATATATCACAACAAAGACTTGTTTGGATCAGGATTGAAATCTCTAGATGACAAGGGGCAGGTAATCACAAGTTTTTTGTGAAATTTCAAAAGTTTGGCTATATGAATTCATGTTACAACACCTGGAAAGCTCCAAAAAATCCATGGATCTATTGTTGAATGTCTAAAAGTCCATCTACCATATTCTCTTGCGCCAACTCAGAGAGATAGGTCAAGTTGAGGTGCCCATACCTCTGATGCCAAAGTGTATTGGTATATGATGCACTCTTGGATGCTAGTGTATGCTCTCTGACCTATCCAATATCCAACAATATGAACAATCAATGGTCCTTGACACCAAGAGAAACAATCTTCTTTGTCTCATTGTCAACTATGTAGCACTTGTGATTGCTAAAGTTGACATCTAGTTGGGGGTTGTGTCGCGTAATTTGACTAAATGAAAGCAGGTTAAGCTCCATACCTAGCATGTAGTTTACATCAAGGAAGATTTTCATTTTTCCTCCAAAGGAAATCTACCCATTTCCTTTGCTAATGACTATAGACTCCTCACCATCATTGAAGATCACTGAATCCTTGGAAGAACAAGGCATGTACTATGTCAACCAGTCATGCCTATTGGTGAAATAACGTGATGCACCTAAATCGATTAACCAAGCAGTTCACTTGGGTTGACCTACTTGTGTCATGGCCATAAACGCATAGAAGGTTGACTCCTTCTCCTTTGTATGCTCTACGACAGGAGCTCATTGTTGAGGCCCTCCCTAGTTGGTTTTTTGGTCATCCAACCTCTTTCTGCAATGCTTCTTCATATGGTCTTCCTTGCCACAATAATGGCATTTGATGGTCTTCTAATCTTTGGTTACATCCTCATTGTTGCTCTATCCTATCTTATTGTCCCATTTTCCTCTGCCCTTTAATTTGGCGACAAAATCCTGCTCATAACCCTTTGTCTCACTACTACTACCGAAATGTTTTTCCATTTGTCATGTTATCAAATATTATTGTAAAGCTCATCAAAATTATTCAGGTCAACATTCGTAGAAGTGATGTTCATGGTCTCAATAAACTGCCCGTAAGCGTGTGGTAAACTTTTCAATGTGATTACCACCATGTCTTCCTCCATCTTCTGACCAATGGCCATCAATTTTTCTCATATATCTTTGATCTTGAGCAAATTATCCTAGAGGGATGCATGTTCATCCATTATCAATTAAAACAACTTGTTATTCAGGAAGAAGGCTCTACCCTTGTCCGATGTCTCATGCAAATGTTTTCAAATTGTTGAGGAAGTTGTACATGTCTGGACCTTTGGAATCATCTCATTTGTTACAAACAACTCAATCAACATCAGAACTTCTATGTCTTTCTCATCATACGTATCCTTGTCTCTACACACAACTGTAGGCTGAGTAACTTTACCAAGGACATTATCTTCCAGGGACATACTAAAAAATGGTGAGCATCCACTACTTCCATGTGTTGTAGTTCTTGCTTGTGAACCTTTGACTCCCTTCTAGCATGATATTGGGTAAATATGCCATAGGTGAAGGTTAGAAAGAACAAAGTAATATGATGAAAAAAATGTAGATTAATAATAATTCTGCCCACAAACAGTCCAAAAACACGTAGATCTAGGAAAATATGCTCAACACCAGCCCAATAAGACTTAGATCTGCTCTCAACTAGATGAAAAACACATATATCGAGGCAAATCTGCTCACCACCAACTCAAAATCATTTAGATATATTCATAAGTAGCACCAAAAAATCAATTTCTCCTTGGATCTGTTGAAAAATAACAAATCAACAGCTAAAACTTCCAGATCTGCAAATCTAGGCACCAATATAGGAAAAAAAACATCATCAATCTACTTCCAATTCGTTTATACTATCAAGAAAACCGAAAAATAAGATAATCTAGGCCGTAAATCGATTTTACAACACTTTTCTTAGCAATTCCGTATGAATGTTCTATATCACTGCTGGGAATGGCAACTAAAAACAGTCGCTGAAAATTGTTGTATGGTGGTTGAAAAAATTGGCCTTGCTTCAAAAAGAAAAATGAAATAATACCTGGTTTCAATGAAACCTTTTTGGATTGATGTGTTATGTTAGTGATTCCTTGATCTATATATGTCGGAATTAGTCCCTAGGTCTTGACACTCTCACGGAATTCATGGCTCAAGCTGAGCTCTAATACCATATTAATGAAATCGAGCACATAAAGAAACCAAGATAACTCTAAAGAAGTTCTTCGTATTGTATTACTTAATGAAAAAGTGAAAGCTTTCTTATATAGGATTACACACAAGTTGAGTCTATCAATGTTATGAATGTTGGATAGATTGAAAAACACAATAAAGTGAAATAAGACATAAAAACATAAAATAATATAAAGTCAAGTTGACTTTATTAATGCCTAAGTCTAATATTTAATTGACCATTATAAGCTAATATGTACTTTAACATGGTCATCTTTGGTGCATTCATATTGTCCTTTTAGCATTGAGTGTGGTCTTGTTAGTCTATTAGGCCAACAAACTTTTGACATCATAAGGTGAGGTATATTGGCCTCACCTATCATTTCCATTATAATTCATGACAAGGGAGTTTGCACTAGAAACTCAAAATGGCACCTACAACTCCATGAAATTTTTTCTTGAAGGTGTACCACAAGGTAATGACCCTTCTAATATTGAGTGTTCTAGTCTATGTCATGAGTTTTGGGGAGGTTCCATTCTTGGATATCTTGTTGGAAAGGTTCCCTTTGAAACAATTGTTCAAAACTGGGTCCATGGGGTATGGGATTCAAATGGTTTTCACTACACAAACAGAGAGCCTGACTTAGGGATTTTTCATGTTCTAGTTCAGTGACCCTTTCCATGTGAAGGAGATAATGAATTCAAGTCTCAAAATACATAAGAACGTGGTGGTCATCAACCACTACACCCATGACTTCTCACCCAACAAAGAAACACAACTTTCTTTCCTATTTTAGGTAGATTTCCTTGCCCTACCTATGCAATTTTGGTCAACCCTATGGTGGATTGTTGTCCCTTTGGGGAGTTTATTTGTGAAGAACTTGAAATGTTTTTCAACCCTTAACCCTAGTGCCACCTCTATGTGTGGGTTAACCTCCCCAATGACTTGAAGGAATTCATGTACATTCAAATTGGTAGTCGAGTACATCTCCAGTTAGTCTACTATATAAACTTTCCCAATACTTGGTTCTATAGCCAAAACTCATACCAATATTGTTCAGTTTAAGCTACATTGTATTGGATGGATTTAGTCCTCATGTGATAATTTTAGATCATCAAACATGTTATCAAAGATATGTCATCATATTTGAAATGCTTTCAAATATCAACCTTGCATTTGCTTATGTTGCGTCATTNTTGTTCAGTTTAAGCTACATTGTATTGGATGGATTTAGTCCTCATGTGATAATTTTAGATCATCAAACATGTTATCAAAGATATGTCATCATATTTGAAATGCTTTCAAATATCAACCTTGCATTTGCTTATGTTGCGTCATTTCCATATTGCATAGGTTCAAATATTCCTCGTTTTCTTTATTGGAGGTTGTGTGAAAATGAATATTCAATGTGCATTTTGTTGTTCCTTCATTTTTTTATATGATGAAGATGTTGAAGTATCTTTAAGTCATTTGTGAGAGTTCGCAAGTCGCAAGACAAATAACTATTAATGAAACTTTTGACCTCTAACATAGTTACCGACTTAACGAGAATTGTGACCTCAAAATGTGAACTTTGGCCCAAAAAACCCATATTTTTACATCAAAAACACCAAAATCAACCTCCGAATAAAAAAATGGTGCTATCGATAACATCTTTTTTTTGGAGGGTGGTTAAAATTGCCACTTGTTTAGAATTGCAACGTTGACAATCGATATCAAACCTTACAATTGACCCTCAAATTGAAAATTGATTCTATCATTAGCATCAATTTTATTTTTAGACTTAAAATTACAGCTTAACTAATACCATGATCTTCACAACTGGTACCCTTACAAATCAAAAAAATGAAAATCGACTCCTAAATCCAAAAGGGGTATGACTTGAAAAATTGTTTATTAGTTAATTATTATTTTTTAATAGCTT
>SNQJ01S0142423.1:0-24663 GCA_010110895.2 Picea sitchensis
TTCCTCTTTAATCGGGTGGTTTCCATGGATGGGCGAGGGGTTGACGAGTGAGAGATCTAGGGAGAAAATGCAATTGTAGAGGGAAAAGGTGATAGTCTGAGAAACCAGAGGAGCAAAATGCAGAGGAATGCATGTGAATTCATGAAGGCGATTCCCCTCTTAATCAACTCGAATTATTGCGTAGAGCTAGCAATGGGAGCGAGGTGACGATTTCTCAAGGCACGTGCTTAACGATACTTTGCTTTGGCTTATGTTAGGTGGAGTAGAGGAGCATGTCTTAAGGTTGGTAGACTTTACTACCGTTCTCTCCCTTTGGGTGCGGGTAATTATGCAATAATGGGTGGAGGGTTGGTGGTCGGGGTTAATAACTCCTGTTGATGTTGTCGAGGTGGCACCCCATCCCGAGGAATAAATACATTAGTAATTAACATATTTATTAATGTAATATTACTTTAATAGTGTGTTATTTATATGTTACTTTATTAGTGTATTAATACATTAAAAATTTATCAATAGCACATTAATTAATTATACATTAATAATTTCATGTATTTGTAATTTAATAATATGTTTCTACTTTATTGATGTATTTTAATATGTTATTAATGTTTAATTAATGAATACGTACTTTATTATTGTATAATTTATTTTTGTATTATGCTTTATGCAAAAATTTAATGTATTAATTAATTACTGAATTGCTACACATTATTAATGTCATGTATTAATACTTTATTTTGTAGCTTACATCCCAATGTATTAATTAATTAAATAAATCGGAAATTAATTTTAAATTATTAATACTGCTAAAATTTTTAATTAGTACATTAACACCTTGATTTATACATTATTGTAAATTAATTAATACATTAATTACATGTTAATATATTAATGGTATATTATTCATCGCTAGTGCATGATCACCATTAATACACTTTGATAGACTCCATTAATTTTAAATGATGGAAAATTAAGGCATTCATCTTGCTTATATCAATCACTTTTACATAAATGTGATTGTTGCTAATTGCAGATGGGTGTCCTTCCCTCTTGGAATGGATTATTTAATCAACCTTTTAGTTACAAATTTCAATCTTATGACCAACAATTAAATATTTTGTTATCTTCTTCTTCTTACACTCTCTCAACCTCATTTCCATGGATAACATATCATACTTGTGTAAATATTCAAGTGTAAATATGATTCTAGTTTTATTTTAAATTGCTTGAGAAAAATTGGTGAGAGAACGGAGCTATAACAATCTTAGTAATACTTTATTACATGGTAAAAGTAAGCTTGAGAGAAAAAGCGAGGGTAAATGTTGTCCACGAGGACAAGTGTAAAACTACTCCCAAGGATGTGGGAGGTGAGGGAACAAGCTATCAAGAAGTTAGGCCAAGACTCCCAGAGTTAGGGATTATGATAACTTGAAAAAGAAATGCAGATTTTTCTCTTATTGAGAACAAGGATACACACAAGTCTGTGAGCAAAACTGATGCTTTCGATCAGTAGTTGTGTAGAATTGAGAGCTTTATGTTTGTAAGAAATAATCAAGTTTTGGTATTTACCTTGATAAGGTTATTGGCATTTTCAGTTTCCTATGGAATAAGAATTAGGCTCGGGGGTGACAGGAGAAAGTAAGATTCAAGATTCTAATATTATTTGACACAATTTATGATTTACAAATCTTATTATACCTAGGTCTTAGTTCTCAAATCAGTATTTGGAGACCAAGATTTGATGTACTCGCCAAATAATTACACCTCTATGATAACTCACTTGTGAGGGAAAACCTAAACTCACGATACCTGCGTCAAGAGATCGAGGGCACTTCCACACAAGTCCCCTGAAGATTTAATCAAGAGAATAATAAAATGACACAATCTATCGACGGAGGTGCACTGAGATTTTACCCTAGGAACCCTTAACCTAGAATACAAACATTCCTTAGAGAGTTCTTCTCTCTTGTTGTCTTATTCATTGAGGAATAAAAGATTACATGTCTAAACTTGGTGCACACGTAAGACACAATCAACATCATACCCATCTTGGACATGCAAAGAACAACCTTGTAGCCAATTCAACATACATATGCATGACCATCAACCAAGGTTACGTACAATCTGGTTTTCATTAGGCTCTCTGACCTTACAACTTTATCTTTATAGGATTTAGCAGGAACCCTAGATATTGGTGCCCAAAAGCGGTTACATATCCATGCATGTCGTTGGCTATAAATCCTACAAATCTCGGGATTATACAGTCGCGACTAGTGCGGGTTTACGGAGTTGACTACGGTCACGACCTTTATTCGGTCTCTAGTCGGTAGTCTCGTGCCCGCAGTTAAAACTATTTTCAGTTGACATGTCGTCGATACCTTCAACATTTAATTTACTCGATCGACCTCCTCGACCTTCGACTTGCTTTGTCGATACTCTCAATCGCCTCGGCTTCAACGCGTCCTTTCGATTAATCACCGACTAGAATCTCTGTACCTTGCAAAGAATATATGATGTATGGAGATGCAGCCGAAAAGTAGAAACAGATATCTGAGTAATACATGATTTCTATTAATCGGAGAAATGAGATAGTAAAAATCTGATGAAAAGACTCATTAGAGATAATTGTGACTTATCTGCGAGAAGATGAGAGAGATGTAATGACTGCTACGCATTCATGAAGATGATTCCAATGAGCTGGGAAGGCCTTCTAATAGCGAAGTCTAGTCCAAAACTGCTCCCAAAGTGAAGTGTAAAGTCATGTGGGCCCCGTTTGGAGTAAGTTAATTGCACATCAACTTCCTTTGGGGTCTTAGCACCTAACATCACGATCTGGGTTTTAGGCATGTGATGGCTTCGTTGGAAAGGTATCATCGAGGAGATTCATTTTACAGGGGCTCAATCATGCCTTAGGCTATCATTCGAGAACCTCGATCTCGAAAAACCTTCATTTTAGCCATCAAAATGGCCGGAAGTTAAAACGCACGCTAAAAATAGTAAATTATGGAAATTGCAGAAAGCCGTTTTGAGCCATTTGGAAGAGTTGGGTGGCCATCAATATCCACAAGATCAATTATCGGTGGTGTAATAATAATAAAGCCATTGAAGAGTAATGGATCTTACCTCTCTTAGGTCAGGCTATTAAAGCAAAATTGGTATTGTGTCACGGAATAAATCTTTTTTAATGGATATGCATAGGTGCATGCACCCATCATCCGACACCTACAAAGGAATTCATGTCAATCATGTGTGTAGGACCACTAACATAATTTTTGAAAACACATACATGAAAAACATCATGCATAAAGCGTCAAAGAATCAGGCAAGGGTAATCGATAGGCCACGAGCCCCTTCGCTCCACAACCTCAAAGGGTCCCACAAACCTATGAGAGTTATTACCTTTCCAGATTTTGATTGAAGTCTTGTGCGGTTTTACCCAAAAGAAAACTCGGTCGCAAACTTCATAGTTGCGGTCAATGCAATGCACATCAACATAAATCTTATGCCGATCTTGCGCTTCTTTTATCGTTATTATTATTATTTGCATTTGTTCTTCTACATTTATTGGATGACTTCTAGTCCTACCAGGACCCAATCCTCAATTCGATCTGACTCAATGAAAATCAACATGGTTGCCCATAAAAGGAAATTCAAACTATATGTCATCATAATGGTTCTTTGATAACTATTATTACATGCAAATTCTACTAATTGGCAAGAACTCTTCCCAGTAGCTATTGGTCCATTACATACATACACAACATATCTTCCAAAATTTCATTCATTCTTTATGTCCGCCCATCGGTCTCAGGGTGATACACTATACTAAAGTTAAGGTTGTGTTCCTAAGGCCTCTTGGAAAGTGGTCCAAAAACGTCTGTAAACACCGAACCTATATAGGATATGATCCTTTTGGCACACCATGTAACCTCTAATATACGTGATAAAACTTTCACTATGTATACGTGCTTGATATATGCGATGTGCACATGAATAAAATGTGCAATATTTGTCAGAGTGTCAACTACCTGCATGAAAATTGAGTCATGCTCCTTGTAGTCAGCGACAATCCAACAATAAATTCCATTGAAATGACCTCCAATTTCACGATTCTAGAAAAGCGTGTGGCTATAGTAATCCTTCGGATGCTTATGTTCAACCTTCATGACATTCTATACATCTATACATAGCTAACTATGTTAAGCCTCCATTCCTTTCTAGAATAATTAGGGTTTAAGGTCTTCCCTCAACTTCATGACTCTTTTGGATGAGCCATGTACATTCCTCTATGATCTTCACTTAATACCAAACATCTCAATTCATCGTTAGGCGGTACATAAATCTAGTTATTATGCCTCATCAATCCATCGTTGTCCAATGTATATCCTTCAAACCTTGGTACCATCATGGTGTCTTGTTCGATATTTTCCTTAAACTATTTATACTATTCATCGTCGAACTATATGGATTAGATATTTTCTCTAAGATTCATCTCAAGATAGGTATCATCGATAATAATATGTGTGGTCTCTGACTCAACTCATCTTCCACTCATTCATTGTTCCTTTTATGTAAGTAATCTCAAAGAATCCTCATATTCATGAAATGTCTTTTGACCAATGCCTTTACTTCGTGCATTCAAGTCACTCTGTGTAAATATGTCTTTGCAATCCACGGTGATATGTTTTAGTTCTAAATTCCATCCAATGGAGATAGTGTCTCCACACTCAAGGCATACACAATGACCAATAACTCCAAATCATGCATTAAGTAGTTCTCCTCATGCTTTCTTAATTTCATTGAGATGTAGACGATCACTCGTGACAAATCTTGCATCAATATTCGCTAAAGACTTCCATTGAATCGTCATACATACCAATAAATCCCTATCCATGGGAATTCCCGATTATCAGTGTTTTCATAAACAACTCCTTGAGCCTTTGAAATTCTCCCACACATTTCTCGCTCCATAAAAGCTTCTTGTTTTTCTTCTACAATTAGTGATCAAGTTGCTATCTTCGTGACATGCATTGTAATCACAACTAAAACCCATAAAGCTATGTACTTGTAGTGCGTTCATCGGCACAAACATTCCATAATAGCCTCTACCTTTCTTGGATCAATCCTTACCGGATATAAATTAAAGAGCATTTCGGCGGTTTTCCATATAAGTTTTTTTCTAAGTAAACATTGTAGTACTAAGTGGAAATGTTTTTCATGTTCTTTCATCGTCTGAGAATATATCAATATATGTCATCAATGAATACTTAAAAAAAATTTTCAAGTATTCGCGAAAAGACCCACCATTCATCAAGCTCATGAATACCCCGGAAACGTTTGTCGATCCAAACGGTAAAACGATAAACTCGTAGCGTCTGAACCTCGTCTTGAAAGTGGTCTTAAGAATGTATTCCTCTTTAATTTGCTATGCTTTGGTGATATCCGATCTTAGTTGATCTTTTAAATGTTGTTCCTTTCATTTGATCAAAAAAATATTCTATTCTTGGCAACATATCACTGGTTCTTTATCGTCACCTTGTTCAATTGATGGTTGTCAATACAAAGGGAGAGTCTTCACGACCCATCCTTATTTCTTATGAAATAACTTGGCTTTTAAGGTATTTTACATTAGGACGTATTAGTCCCAGGTCAACAACTCCTTTAGTTTCATTTTCAATTTTTGTAACTCAGGTGTGGACATTTGATAAGACGTTCTTGCTATCAGTTCAGTTCGGGTTTCTAGTCGATTGTAAACTCCAACTCTCTTTGGGAAGGTAAACCTAGTAACTCTTCTAGAAACACATCAACAAAATCTTGTACTACGAAGGTTTTTCTAATCCTTCCTCCTTGCCCTTGTCATTTAGTGTTGAGATTTCATATAACTTACATCCTTTGTACATCCCATACGTAGTTTTGAGGAAAATGAACCTCAAGGATATTCCATGGTTTCTTCCTATGATCACTCTCCTTTGTCCCTCATCATCGGTCAAACTCAACCATTTCATCTTACAATTGAGTAACATGTATCATGTGATTCCAACTAGTCCATCTCTATCATGATGTCATCTGATCCTAATATCATGATGTATAGGTCAAATTTCACTACAAAATCTCCCAAGTTAATGCGACAATCTATAACCTTTCCTCAACCTTATGTTTGGCACCCAAATCCATTTCAACTTACCTAACTCATGTATTATTTTGCCTTTGCTTAACTTAATTATTTTCAATGTTGCTCTAGAAATAAATATCTTTAGCAACGGGATCTATAAAAATACTAAAACTTTGGTCGACGATAGTATCTGACATCTTGAGCACGATGGATTGGTCGACACAGTGATTGTCACATTTGCATGGATCCTGTGGGCCTTACCCAAATCTCAAATTGCTGTAGTGTGTCATGTTGATATGGATGCTATGGCTTTCTCAACTGGACAGTCTCGCTAGTAATGGCTCTCAATATGTCAACATCGTTCTTGATCCAAATGCTCTACGGTCCCAGTAGAAAGGCTGCTTCTTAACCTACTGATACGAGCTCCACAGTCTGTTTTTGTTGAACATGCCTAAGCTATTTAGCTGTGGGTGACATTTCTACTAATGCAATGGTCCTCTATAGAGTCCTCTGCCGAGGAGTGGTGATGGTGGTATCGTGAACGTGGATACTCTCGACATATCTCGATACCCTAATGCATGTTTGGCTGGTGTCTAATACTACTGCACACCTGATGTCGTTTGTCCAATTGGTATTGCAAGTCACATGCGACCCTGGCGGTCAAACTCTTCCCCTCGTTATGAGAGCCTTCTAGATTACATCATGCAATTTATGAGGCATTAGGATCCTCACCTTTGTACGAATTATGAAGTTAATGGCGAAAAAAAACTTGTTGATCTTCAACTTCTCAGTGTTGGATGTGGAGCATACCTAAGTAGCCCCATAAATCTGGCCTCATACTTTGGAACCATACAAGCACCCTGTCGTAAGGCATTGAACATTGAGTGTCAGCTCAATGAGTTCCTTCGACATATACCTCTCCCGGAACCACTCCTCGAATAGTTCCGGGACACATCTTTAATGACCATGTTTAGTTCTTGTTAGGATCATCTTCCGCGAGGAAGAGTGCTCCCCTTCAAATGAAAAGACGCCATGTGGACCTTCATGTTGGAAGTATATTTGTGAAGTGCAAAGCACATCGCCATGTTCTCCAACCGTACCTCAGTGTTTGAGCCATCCGTGGCACCCATGAACTAAGGAAACTTCACCTTCTCTAGTTGGAGCGTGTTGCGAACCCTCATTGGGTATAGGCACCCTAGCCTCATCTCTATTAAGATAGTTAATCCAATGCCTCCGACATCCTCTGGAAGGACCTCATCAAAACAACCAAATCCCCCACAAAAATCTTCTCCTATCTAATGAATTGTTCAACTATCGCCCAGGGGTTAGACCCCTACGGCATGGATTCTATTGGAAGCATCCTGCCCTCCCCCTTCGCCACATCATCTACCTCCACTGACGTCATCTAACCATGATTATCTACATGGAAAAATTTCAATTTTAATTAACGATAAATTATTATTATTAATCAAGTGTTTAATCTGAGTGGAAGATTGTAATGATGATCCCAAGTAAATGGGAGTTGAACCCTTCGATACCATATGTAACGACCCATCCATTATGGCAATGAATAGTGATGTACAAAGGGTATATATATATATATATATATATATATACAATTAGAAATCAAATCATCATCACATAATTCTCGCCAACAACGTAAAATCAACGACATCATAATTAAAGCGACACACGATCAACACATAAACATAAATATGGTGACATGGTAGGAATAAATTTTTGGAAGGATTTAAAATTTTGGAAGAGAAAATTCACTCCAAAATGGTGGGCGCACTAAGCCATCGAATTTTATGGAGGAAAGATAAAATAAAGTCGCTTTGAACCAATCAAAATTTGTCAAGGAAGAGTAAGGAAATGGCGCTCTAAGCAATTCGAAGCTGTCAGGTAAAAGACCAAGGAATGAAACCTTAATAAATTCAACGTTGTCAGGGAAAAGAGTAAGGAATGATGCCTTAACCAATTCAAATCTGCTAGGGAAAGAGAGCAAGAAGGGCAGCACTAAATGCATCTAGATTTTATCCAAGAAAATAGAAGCGGGAATGGCACTAAGACGCTTAGATTACGACAAGAAAAGAGAGAAATAATGGCACACTAAGCCACTCATATTGGCCAAGGGAATGAGTGATGAGACGGTGAAAATGTTGGGTTTACAAAAATGAACATCTGAAGCATTTACAACAACCAAAACAAAACAATATCACCATTCCACAACTAAAACAATTAATCACAATATCCAATCTAAAGAACCCATAGATTAAATCTCATTAAATATGAAACTTGATTCTGATCTGATTTTGTAAGAAAGGATCCTTAAAAGAGCATAGATCCCTAACAATACATAAAAAATAATAAACCATCAAGGTAAAAATTACCATGCACTCATTTTTTGCTTGTACAAATCCACCAGGTAGATAGGGATAAAGGACCCAATGACTAGCGACAGATCAAATATATCCCTATGTAGTAACTAGAGATCCTTCAGTGAAACAACAAGTTCAAGGGCGATTTCAATCATGACGGAAATACCACAAATTGATTGGAAATGATGCATGAAAAGGATAATACTTCATAGAAACTTTACAAGCTCACGATAACCTCACTTGTCGAGGAGCATACCTAAGCTCGATACCACATGTCAGAGATGAGGAACTTCCACTAATCTAGGAGCCAAGAAGAAAGAATTTAATCAAGAAATAAAATAACAATCAATCACACAATGCTGCGAGATTTTACCACCAGAGCCTTAATTGGGAAAACCAGCATTCCTTAGAGAGTTCTTCTCTCTTGTTGTCTTATTCATTCATAATAAAGTTTGCTTGTCTAACCTTGGTCACACCTAAGACACAATCAACATCATACCACCCTCTTACAAATTCTTTAAGAAGAACCACGTAGCTAATTTGGCTTACATATGCATGAGCAACAACCTACGATTTACATATGCAATAACATATTTTTCATTAGACTTTGCTTGTTACCACATGCGTATTTATGGGATTTATTAAAGGAACAACCTAAAGAATGGAACCAAAACCTGAGATCCATGCATGTCATTGGCTATAAATGCTACAAATCTCAGGATTTTGTTACAATCAACCCCAATTCGGGTTTACTAGTTGATTACTAAAATTAAATCCATTCGGACTCTAATCGGTGATCTCATGCCGAACTCTTTTTGGTTGACATGTCATCGATATATTTGAATTCAAATTTACCCGGTCGACTTCCTCGATATCTTTGACTTTGAATTTACCCGATCTAAACTTGGTGCACACCCAAGACACAATCAACATCAACCCCTCTTGCACATGCAAGAGGATTCCTTATATCAATTCGACTTACATATGCAGACAACAACCTCTCGATTTACGGGCAATAACATATTTTGCATTTAACGCTACGACCTTACAACAAACCTCTTTATAGGATTTACTGCTTGAGGAAAACCCTAAAGAATGGCACCAAAAATGATTCTGGATCAATACATGTCATTGGCTATAAATCCTAAAATCTCGGGATGCGATTTAATCGACCCCAATTTAGGTTCTGAGTTGACTACAATTGACCTCAATTAGTCTCTAATCGAGTATTATCGTTCAGCACCTCTAAACTCTTTAGGTTGACATTATGCGTTGATATGTTCGACTTTATGGTACCGATTGAATTCCTGCGACATTAAACGATCCACCTCTCGACCGAGCTGGCATGCCGATCCACCTTGACAACCTCTCGACTTGTTGTCGATGTTGTAAATCTACCTCAACTTTGACCGTGAGATGATTAACCTCGACAGAAATTTCCTTTGCAAAAGAATGCCAACAATAACACAAGAAACTCTTGGGAGAATGCACCCTATAGTAAAAGTTATGGAATCGCTTTTGAAAACTTGGAACTTCATCGGTGTTGATGGTAGGGGTAGATCTAGGGGAGTGACCATTGCATGGAACACTCAATCTATTAAGGTTCAAAATTCGTTGGGGTTTGATTCCCCTGCCATCTTGGGGGAATTTCCTCCTCCACCATGAAGGTGCCAGTGCCAAACACCGGGTCCTATGGATTGATTTTCGAGGGGGGGGGGCAAGAGGATTAGTGAGCAAAGGAGTGTGCTCCTTTGAAGGTGTATTTTCCTCTTGTCGAATTGGTTTCCATGGATGGAGAGGAGTTGGCAGTATGAGAAGATAGGGAAAATCTTTGATTAAGAGGAAAATGCTGATAATTAAAGGAAAGGAGCCGAGGAGCAGGAGAAAATGCAGAGAGGGAATGCATGAATTCATTAGGGCAATTTCCCTCTTTGTACAACTCGAAATGACGCGTAGGAAGCTGAACATGAGCTGAGGTGATGGCTTCTCTAGGCCCGATGCTTGGCATGTCCTTTACTCACGGCTTATCTTTGGGGGCACGGGGGCATTAATCTTTGCAAGGTTGAGGTGAGCACTACATTCTTTCCTTTGGGTGGGTAAGTGCGTAGTAATGGGTGGAGGAGTTGGCGGTTGGGGGTAATAACTCCGTTGGCGTTATCGGTGGCACCCCATCCGGGAATAAATACATTAGTATTAACATATTTATTAATGTAATATTACTTTAATAATGTGTTATTTATATATTAATTTATTAAAAAAAAAAAAAAAAAAAAAAAAAAAAGTATTAATTAATTAATGCATTAATAATTTAATGTATTTATGATTATAATATATTTCTACTTTATTGATGTATTAATATATTTATTAATGTTTTAATTAATAGTACATTACTCTTATGTGTATATTTTATTTTTGTTTTAATACTTTGTAATTTTTAATGTATTAATTAATTGCTAGATTGCTACGTTGATATATTAATGTCATGTATTAATACTTTATGTTGTACCTTACATTAATGTAATAGTTGATAAAATAAATGCGTAGAATTTTTAAATTAATTAATACTTTAAAATTTTAATTAGTGATACATTAACATAATTTATACATTATTGCCAAATTAATTAATACGATAATTACATGTTAATATATTAATTGTATATTATTCCTCGCTAGTGCATGATTGTCGTTAATATACTTTGATAGACTGCATTAATTTTAAATGATGAAAAATTAAGTGGTTCAACATATATCAATCACTTTTACATAAATGTGGTTGT
Organism: Picea sitchensis; assembly: GCA_010110895.2. Classification (NCBI taxonomy): domain Eukaryota; kingdom Viridiplantae; phylum Streptophyta; class Pinopsida; order Pinales; family Pinaceae; genus Picea; species Picea sitchensis. The sequence goes on from SNQJ01S0142423.1 coordinate 11,271, forward strand.
TACTAGTTACATCGATGGAGTGTCAACCCTATTGGAATGGATTATTTAATCAACCTTTGAATTACAAATTTCAATCTTATGACCAACAATTAAAGATGTTGTTATCTTCTTTGTCTTACACTCTCTCAACCTCATTTCCATGGATAACGTCTCATACTTGTGTAAATATTCAAGTGTAAATATGATTTTAGTTTTATTTTAAATTGCTTGAGAAAAATTGATGAGAGAACGGAGCTATAACAATCTTAGTAATACTTTATTACATGGGAAAAGTAGCTTGAAATGAAATTAAATGTTGTCCATGAGGACAAGTGTAAACCCTACCTCTAGGATGTGGGAGGTGAGGAACAAGCTATCAAGTTAGGCCAATACTTCAAGTTAGGGATTATGATAACTTGAAAAATAAATACCTAGGAAATTTATTCTCTTATTGAGGACAAGGATACACACAAGTATGGTGTGAGCAAGACGATGTTGAGTAGTTGTGTAGAAATGAGAGATTTATGGTTGTAAGAAATAATCAAGTTATGGTATTTACCTCGATAAGGTTATTGGCATTTTTCAGTTTCCTATGGGATAAAGATTAGGCTCGGGGGTGACAAGATAAAGTAAGATTCAAGATTCTAATATTATTTGACCTGAGACGGTTTCTGACTCTTTTTGTACCTGAGGTTTAGTTCTAGATCAATATTTCAATATCAAGATGCGATGTACTAGCAAAATACTGCAGCTCTGATAGATCACTTTTCAGGGAATACCTAAGCTCTGATGCATGTCATTGGCTATAAATCCTACAAATCTCGGTATTCTATTATAATCGACCCCAATTGATTTTACGGAGTTGACTGTAATCGACTATTGATCTAATTGATGATCTGTACATGATTAAAACTCTTTTAAGTTGACATGTAAATCGATATATTCGACTTCAAATTTACCCGTTCGACTTCCTCGACCTTCGACTTCTAATTTACCCATTCGACTCACCTCAACCTTCGACTTCAACCATCAGTCGATTAACCTCGACTAGAATCTCTTGCAAAAGAATATAACAACGAATCCAAAGAAACTCTAGGGAGAAACCCTATAGTAAAAGGTATAGAATCTCTTTGAAAACACGGAGCTTCATGGTGTTGATGAGGGGAGTAGATATAGGAGTGACCATTGGATGGAACACTCAATCTATTGAGGTTCAAAATTTGTTGGGGTTTGATTCAAGGATGGGGGTAGACATATAATTAGAGGAATTAGGGATGGCATTCAAACTATTGAATGTATATGATCCTTACGTGGATTGAGTACCCTTCTGAGATGTTTTATCCAGGAATATTTGATGAGAAATGAAGCCCTTATTTTGGTTGGTGTGACATCCCAAAATAAAATGAATTTTAAATTTAGAATTTGTTGGAAAATTATTTCCTTTTTAGTAATTTCAAATTTGGAATTTTTTTTGCTATTTATGGCAATTCAGAATTTCTGATTGACAATTGTAATTAATTATTATGACTTTTAGGAAGAATCTGGTTGGACCAACTAACTGTTTGACTATGACACTTGTATGAAAACATAATATCTTTTTATTGATTGGAGGAGGACAAATGGAACATCCATGTTAAAATGAGTTGACCATGACTCTAAATTAGAACATGTTGGAACTACCTCTGGGCTGATTATTTACAAGTGGCAAATCAGTGATTTAGCCATTGGTAGCCCACAATCAAGGATTTAGAAAACTGCGAAAATTCCCAATGGAAGAAATACTAGGCAAAATGATTGTTTTGTTAAATAACATATGTGTGAGGAGGCAGGGCGTTGCCTAGTATGTTGGGAGAGGAATGACGGGGTTTTCTTTGTACATTATGAACATTATTGATTTAGTGTGAGGCAAGAAGAATCTGTTGGAACTGAAAAGATATTGTGAGGAGTTTTCAAGTTTTCCCTCATGGACTCATGAGTGACTCTGGGAGTGAATCGATGCAAGTGATTTAGGCGCTGTTCTATCAAATCTGTTCATCTACCCCTTTTTTCTTTACATATCTCTTGTTTGTAATTGGCCGTCAGTATGCAACGCTATAATTATTGGGTGAATGATTTCTACTGAAATTTCCTTAAGACATGAGTCGTTGTGAATTAAATGATTGAAAGAGCATAATTAGCATAATGTTGTGTGCATTACTGACCGATAAGTTATGAGAGTAAATCAATATGTACATATGTTAATGGAAAGTTAAATTGAATTCCCTACAGTAGGAATGGTAATATATATACCTATATACATGCACATATTAGATAGTTAATATACCAGCTATTCTATGGCGACATATAGAACCAATTGTGCAAATAAAGTGTAATTAACATGACCTCATATATAGGAAGCACTTTGGATTTAATTAACATAGATGTATCTTTAAATTATACATGACTACTTTGACAATCTCATACCCTCTTTAATTATCATCTGTATAGATTCCCTGAGTTGATAGTGATGACTTAGAAAATGTTGAAGGATAGACAAAAACGAAACGACTATATATTTTCAGATTTCTGTAATAAGCCATATAAAGTAATAACATTATTGTATAATCGTTGCATGACAAGAATAAGCATTCATATAGGATTATGTACATTTTGATATATAATTATGTATACTTAATACATGTACCTGCCAAAAGTTTGATATTCTAGTGTTCTTTTAGTTGAGATTCAATTTAGAAAAATGTGGTCTTTGGGGATATATAATTCCTTGCAATACATGACTACAAGTTCAAAGCATGCGGACAAAACATCGAAATCTGATAGCGGAAAATAATAGTCTATCTAACTAGTCTTAGTGGAATTTCTGGAATAGATAATGAACGAAGATAAAATAGTATGTAAAATCGACATGCAAGGAAAGAATCGAGTCAGAATAATTATCCATGAAGGCTTGTTGAATTCCATTTCCAAATCATTCATTTACAGATCCATTGCCGTGCGAATAGACCAAAGGCATGGTGAAAACGTTACATACAGGACAAAGAAGTCCTAAAATTTATTTGTGTCGGGCTGAAATGCAAATCCATCAAGGAAACATTTTATTCGAAAGGACGAGAAGAGAGTCTCTTGGAAATTCAGAAGAGTGGACCCATACTTAAAACCATAAAGAAATAAATACAACACAAATTGTAATACACATTAGGAAACATTCAACTTCATATTAAAACCCCCACGTGGCTTCACAATAGTGCAACACCAGACCTCGATACATATCAACAGAGAAACTGTAGAGTCTGTAACCGAATGAAAAAAAATCCCTAAGGGTAAAATTTCTTGCAAAAGACCTTGGAGGTGTGAATCCTTTGAAACAAGTAAGCGGGACGTCGAATCCCTTTCATAAATATTGAGGACGAACACATAGCACAATCTATTTACCGGTAGCAGAACCATCCAGAAAGTTACGACGAATAACGTTAAAGGGGTGGATTCAATTTACATTCATAGTAATACTTTCAATACGAGGGTTCTCCCACCTTGATGGAAACGAGAGTCCTCATTCAAATAACTAAGGACACAAGTGCTATAGCAAACTTACCAGGGAGGTGAATAGTGCCGACTGTTCCATCGATCAACGCACTCCAAGTCGACAGCCTTTCCTGTTGAGAAATGTTAATAAGCAGAGCATTTTTCGACGGACTTCACATTGACAATGGAAACTCATGGAACCCTAAGAGGAGCTCTGCTACATCGATTAAATTTTGAGGGTACGAATGATGGTCTTTCCATGTGATGGGGAATAGTTGTCGTGTTTGGATTGGATGAAAGGTTAGGTGAAACTATCGAAATTCGCATGCTCGAGATATCCATTAATTTTAGGTGGAGAGATTTAACTCTTCTGAAAGTAAACCACTCTTCCCACATCAAGAAAATTGTGAAGTTAATGACAGTCCCGTCATGATACTACTAGTGGAATATGTCCCCTCCATCCATTCATTGGAGTAAATTATCATTCGTTTGAGATTTCACTTAAGAGATTGTTTAGCTAAGAGTGAGTTATACGAGAGTCTTATTTGGGAGTTAATACCCAAGATTTTGTGTATTTGGAAACTGAAAGGACAGTAACCATGACTACTCATAAGGAAATCTGCTTTTTTTTTAATGATTTGAACCATACCAAATGATGCCAAGCATCTTATATTAAACCCTTTATATTTTGACAAGGGATATGTCCCCGACCCCGTTACTTTATATATGGTGTATGAGATTTATTTCAAATTCAAATAAATAGTCATGCGCACAAGCATAGGAACTCATGTCTAAAAGAGAGTGATGGACTATAAGTCATAAGTCTAGATACTACCTAATTATATAAATAAGCATGCTAGGAGTAGTTTGAGAGTGAAGAGAGTTAGTAGAATTATGAAAAATTATTGATCGGATTATTTTACGCAGTGAGGCTGAAGATATAATAAAGAAATAACAAAGATATTCTGCGAGATATTCAATAATATAGCGAATGTATCGAGGAGATGCAACCATAAAACCGCAGATATCTGATTAATAGACGATTTCTATTAATCGGAGAAATGTATAGAAATTTGTAAATATCTGATGAAAGACTATAGATGAGATGCAAAATTCCTAGGCGTCAAAAACCTAACCCTAGGAGATGAAGTGCCAAAAGTCATGTAGGCCCGTTTAGGTAGTTAGTACATCAACTTCGGGGTCATAACCTTTGCCTAGCGCATCTGATCTCCGTTTTAGGGGAAATATGATAGCTCGTTGGAAAGGTAATATCGAGGAGATTCATTTTGAGGGGCTCAATCATGCCTTGACTATCATTGAGAACCTCGATCTCGAAAAACCTTCATTTAGGCCCTCAAAATGCGCCGAGGAAGTTAAAACTTGCTAAAAATAGTAAATTGCCAAGAATTGCAAAGCGCGTTTTCAGCCATTTGGAAGGTAGAGTGGCCGCGATATCCATTGGATCAATTATTCACATAAGTTTTTCTCTGTTCAAAGTAAAAATGGTAGTGTAATAATGTCATCGTGGACAGAAATGAATCGTACCTCCTCTTGAATTCTAAGCTATTAACAAAATTGAAGATTAATGTGTCCTGGAATAAATCTTTTTCTTATGGCAAATTAAAGGTTCATTACAAGGGGTGACCTTATCTTTTCTTTGGGAGCAGCTAGAGTTTGGGGTCCAAAGGAAAGAACCAATAACCTGACTGATACTTCACAGTTTCTAGTAGATGAGGGACTGAAACATATAGCCCCAGTCAAGCTGAACCATACTTGGAGAAATAAGAGAATAGGGGAGGAAAAAATTGCAAAGAGAATAGATCGATTCTTGATTTAGGTTAAACTTCTAGAGAACCCTATCGAACTAAGGCAATGGGTCGATTGCCTTTGTTTGATAGGGTTCTCTAGAAGTTTATCAAACTAAGGCAATGGGTCTATTTCCTTTGATGGTGCATATTTTATCGCAAACTAGGCTGGAGGACATGGATCTATGTCATGAACCTGGTTTGGTAATGTTCTTTTATCTATGTCATGAACCTGGTTTGGTAATAAGCTTTTGATCTATGTCATGAACCTGATTTGGCAATGTTATTACACTATATCAAAATCCAAAATAATTTTAATATTTTAATAACAAATTACTTCTAATGTTTAAACAAATAAGCTGCATTTCCCATGTTGTCTAATTCTGCCACAATGTTTTCTCCATTTCCCATGTTGTCTAACTCTGCCAAAATGTTTTCTCCATGTACCCTTGTATCATGTTGTTCAAGACACTCGTATCCTGTGATTCCTTGAACAGGTGAATCCGATTAAATTTCTGGTCAATCTCTTTCGCAACCCCATCTAGCAAACTATGGTCCTCAAACATATCCCCCAACTTAAGAACTCTAGCTCTGTGCTTCTTTGACTGCTCGTGATTCTTCCACTGCTTATCAGATTTAAAATTCTTTTTGCAAACAAGGCAATACAACTTCCGATTCCCACCCGGCTGCGAAGAATCTGATCCTTTCTTGCACTTAACATCATGATCATTCCATCCATCATGGCTATCTGGATTCCCATCCTCTTCCACTTCCTCGTTCTTATCAAGTCTTTCCCACTCTTGCTCCTCGTGTTGCCTTGCCCTCACGAGCTTCTCCTTTTCCAATTTCTCACGCATATGCTTGGCCCGCATAGCCTCTTCTTCCTTCTTCATCTGTAGCTCCCTCTCCAAAACCCTCGTATCCCTCTTTCTAACAAACTCAGAAAGCTGGCGCACCGTCTTATTATACTTCCTCTTGGCCGTCTTCACCAATTTCTTATTCTCCCGCTCCATCAACTTCCTTGTCTTGCCATTCGCCCATGCAGAAACACTATTGTCACCAACACAATTGAAGTCTTTGACGGTGGAAAACCCCCGCCAATACTTATAGAAGCACGTACCTGGGCATAAGGGCTCCCTAAGTTTCCTATCAGGGGGGCCTTGGAGACGGGGCCTGCTCCCATGGAACGATCGTATGCTATTTCCTGTTGGAGAAACGTCTGAAATAAATCCCCATAAACCCTAAAGAAACCTTTGGCAGTATCCGCATAGCTACAATAAGCAGAAGTGCGGAAAAATGGCGACAGATTGATATCGAAATTGTAATTTTTCGTGGCTGAGGCCATTGATGTGGAAATTCGGGCTCCCAAATTCTAAAATTGAAGGAATTTGGTTTTTTTAATTGAGTTTTGATTTCGGGTGGGGTTTTAATCGAGGTCGGAGCCGCGGCACTGTGGATCTGAACCCCGGAAGAAGCACGAAAAACGTCTCAGAAAATGGTTATCGGCTTCCAAAGAAAAGGTCTTCTCGTCTTAAACCAATAGGGTCTTTTTCATCACATACTTATATAAAATTTAGGTGAGTATTTTTATTTTTAAATTTAAATGATGGGAGGTGTGCCGACTTAAAATAAATTCCAATTTTATCTGAATAAGTATATTTTTATGTTAGATTATGTTGTGGGTTAATGAACATGGTGAGTTTATAGGAGTTATATTGTTTATTGTGGTTTTTAACTTAAAAGGTGTAATATTAATAATATCAAGTTTGTCAATATAGTTTTTCATGAAGTTAATTTATGGTGAGTTTACATAAGAGTTATATATGATTTTATTATTGTGGTTTTTAACCCAAAAGGTGTAATATTATTAATATCAAGTTTATCAATATAATTTATTTTTTAAGTTAATTTAAGTGCATGAAAAAAATCATTTGTTTATTAAGATTATTCTATTATAACTTTATTTTAAATTATATATATGAGGATGATGGTTTTAGTTTGTTAAGATTGATTATTTTAGGTTTTATATATTTGGTGAAAAATGGAGATATTTTAGTATTTTCTTTTATAATAAAAATATAAGCCTCTAAATTTTCCTAATTGGTTTTGGTCTAGGGTTTCATTGTCTCTCTATTGAATTTTTTCTTAGATGTTATGATTTCATCGAAGAGGATCTTCTAGGGTTATTGGAGTCCTCAAGACAATCTAGGGAGGATTTTGGGTGCCTTCAACACTACCTTCATGGCACTAGGTGTTATGAAAGCTTTTGTCCCATATCACTTTGCAATAACATTTACAAAATCGTTTCAAAAATAGTCTCCCAACAATTGAAAGAAATTTTTATCAAAACAAACTATCTCCTGGTTTATGGATTTCTCGAGAAGGGAGACAAGTAGAAATAGAGACCATTGGTGTAACAACTATGAACACACTCCATTCTATAGGAAACAAAGTCAGGAGGAGCCATGGTTGCCCAATTTGGATCTATGGAAGGCTTTGATAGACTTAATAACTATCCTTTTTACGCCTCATTCCCATTCCCTTAGGCTTTAGGTGACATCTTGTAGAGAGGGCCAAGGGATGTATAAGATGGAGACCTGCTTTGTAGTTTTAATGTTAGTTTTGGCATCTCATACCCTTCATCAACATAAGCGTGGAATTTAGTATGTATATACTATATTGAATGAATCCTCTTTCTCCTTAGCAGGTGAATAGTTTGAAAGTAGAGAACACGAGAGGTAGCCCTAAAAATAAGCTCCTTGAAGGTATATTAAGTGGAATTTCATTGTTTGTTACACATTTATTTTTTTGTTGACGATATTCACATTTTTTGGGATGGATGAAAACGTATAAAGGGTATTCTTAAGGAAATATTGAATATTTTCTATTTTGCAATGGGCATGGTGATAAGCTCCTCCAAATATATTGCAACCTGTTGGGGTCTTCTAAGCGAGAAACATTTTACATAACCCACATCAAGTCCCGTTTTTTTGTTAATGATGTTTGAGACATGTTTTAAATACCTTAGGTTCCATCTAAATATCAAAGTGTACCTCATGTTAGATTTTTATATGGAATTACTTTCATGTTGTCTTGTATGCAGATGTAACCTTGTGTTGACACTACTAGGCACTTAACTTTATAGTGGTTTTTTATAAGGTTGTTATAAAGTGATTTATTTTATTAAAGTGACTTTTCAATGAAGTGTACCTTCTAATATTTAGTATGAATTTTTAATGAAGTTTACCTTCTAATATTAAAGTGACTTTTTAATATTAAAGTGACTTTATTAGTGCACTTATGTAATAAAGTGAAAGGAAATGTACTTTAATATTTTAAGTGATTTATTTTGGAGGAATGAATCATGGCCCTTTATCTTTCAATGGCAAGATTAGATCTTGGCCTTTGGATTTAAGATTGAGGAAGGTGAAAAGACACTATTGGGGTGAAAATGTCATTTGATTTTTATAAAAGATACCATTAGGTAGTGTGCAAAACCTGAAGATGAGTGAAAGAGATTGAGAGAGATTTTTGAGAAAGCTTGAGAGAGGAAAGAGGAGGGCACATTCCCAAGAGATATTGGGCACAAATCCCAAGGAGGAATTTGTTTTTGAGTGTTGCGTCATTTTCTTTTTTTGGAGGTCGTACTCTACATATCCATACACTTTGTACAACAAGGGGAAGAGGGCATGGTCGAGGCAACATTGGGAGGAGATTTTTGAAATTTTGTTTAGGTATTTTCTTCTTTGCTTTCCGACAAATGTGAGAGCGATCATTACAACAAAATGTTTGCCAGTTTCAAGGTTTAGATTTTACGGGTGGAATTAGTCTGATTCTGAGACTTGGCACGTAATCGAGGCATAGATACAGGAAAGGTTAGTTGTTGTAAGTGGTTTTCTCTTGTTGTAAATGTGTTATTCTTCTGGTGATATGTACTTTCCTGAGCTGAACAATAAATAGATCTCTCTCATTGGGTTTCCCGCATTAGGGTTTTCCTTGTCATTTGCCTAAATGTCAGAGTTATTCATGGTTGGATGAATGATGTTCATTGTGTTTATTCCCTTTGCTTATGATGCGTAGTAATGTGTACTTCTCTGTAATTCCAGAATGTGGGTTTAGAAATTTCGAGTTCATCAAGGCTGGTATCCTAGTTAAATGAGGTAATACGACAAAATATTAAACCTTAGGTGCAAGGGATGACTATTTTGTGGTGGCCATTTACTCCTAGTCGAATGAGTCCTCATACCCAATCTAGTAAACATGATGTCGACCAGAGTTAAGGTCACTATAAACCTCAGTTAAGGTCATGTGTAGAGAAGTTAAATCATCGTGAAGGTCTATGAAAGTTAACAATGGTCACCTTTGGCTCATGTTAACAAGTCATGGTAATCCAAGGTATGCCACAATTAACCATGGGTATGTTCAACCAAGGTCAATCATAATTAGCGATCACGGATAATAAATCTCGTTGCCGCCCCATCCCATCTGTCCTCTGACGTTGTCAAGGTGGCACCCCATCACGGGGAAAAAATACATTAGTATTAGCATTATTTATTAATGTAATATTAGCTTTAATAATGTGTTATTTATATATTACTTTATTAGGTGTATTAATACATTAGAAATTTATTGATAGTATATTAATGTATCGATTAATCAATACATTAATAATTTAATGTATTAGTAATTTAATAATATATTTTCTTCTTTATTATTGTATTAATATGTTATTGATGTTTTAATTAATGAATACATTACTTTATTATTGTATGAATTTTATTTTTGTATTAAATGCTGTGAATTTTTGCAATGTGACAATTAATTGCTAGATGCACATTACTTTATTTTGTACCTTACATTAATGTAATAATTAATTAAATAAATTGTAAATTAATTAATACATTAAAATTTTAATTAGTACATTAACTCCTTAATTTATACATTATTGTAAATTAATTAATACATTAATTACATGTTAATACATTAATTGTGTTAATACATTAATGGTCTATTATTCCTTTAATATGCTTTGATAGACTCCATTAATTTTAAATGATGGAAACTAAGTGGTTCAACATATCAATCCTTTTTACTTAAAATGTGGTTGTTGCTAGTTACACCCATAGGTGTCAACCCTATTGGAATGGATTATTTAATCAACCTTTTAGTTACAAATTTCAATCTTATGACCAACAATTAAAGATGTTGCTATCTTCTTCCTCTTACACTCTCTCAACCTCATTTCCATGGATAGCGTATCATACTTGTGTAAATATTCAAGTGTAAATATGATTTTAGTTTTATTTTAAATTGCTTGAGACAAATTGATGAGAACCGAGCTACAACAATCTTAGTAATTCTTTATTAGACGGAAAAGTGAAAAATGATAAGAAAACAATAGGCTAAATGTTGTCCATGAGGACAAGTGTAAATACAAGGATGTGTGAGGTTAGGAAACAAGCTAGCAAGAAGTTGGGCCAAGACTCCCAAGAGTTAGGGATTAGGATAACTTGAAAAGCAAGACCTAGGAAATTCTTTCTCTTATTGAAGACAAATTATGGTGTAAACATGATGATGTTGAGTACTTGTGTAGAAATGAGAGCTTGATGGTTCTAAGAAATAATCAAGTTCTGGTATTTACCTGGAGAAGGTTAGTAGTTTTTCAGTCCCTATGGAATAAGAATTAGGCTCGGGGGTGACAAGAGAAAGTAAGATTCAATATTCTAATATTCTTTGATTATGACTTACAACTCTTCTTGTACCTAGGGGTTTAGTTCTAAGATTCTATTATTTGAGATCAAGATCCGATATACTCACCAAAGCATTACACTGCTTTGATAACTCACTTGTCAAGGTATACCTAAGCTCTGATACGACATGTCAAGAGATGGAGGGAACTTCCACACCAATCGTAGAAGAAGAGAGAAGGATAATTTAATCAAGAAATAAAATGGCACAATCAATCACACAATACATCGAGATTTTACCATGGAAACCCATGTCAGGAAAACCGACATTTCTCGAGCATTCTTCCTCTTGTTGTCTTATTCATTGAATAAAGAGTTACATGTCTAAACTTGGTGAACACCTAAGACACAATCAACATCATACCCTCTTGCACATGCAAGAGAAAAACCTGCATGTGGTCGGCTTACATATACGCGATAACCAACCCTACGGTTACACGTACGTACCATATTTTGCGGTAGCCTTCTGACAACACAACGAGGCCTCTTTAACAGGATTTACAGCAGGAAATGCCTAAAGAATGGCACCCAAAAAGGGTCACGGATCCATGCATGTCATTTAATATAAATCCCTACAAATCTTCGGGATTACACATTTATAATCGACCCCAATTCAGGTTTACGAGTTGAATACGAGTCGACCTCGATTTGGTCTCTAGTATGTAGTATCATTCTTGCACTCCAAACTCTTTTCGGTTGACATGTCATCGATATCTTCGACTTTGAAGATTTACCCGATGCAATTCCTCGACCGTCGACTTGATCCACCTCGACTTCGACCTGCATGTTGATCCACCTTGACCTCGGCCTGTTGTCGATGTTGTCAATCCAACTTTCGACTTAGTAGACAGAGACGATTAACCTCGACTATATTTTCATTGCAAAGAATATAACAATCGAACACAAGAAACTCTAGGGGATGGAAACCCTATAGTAAAAGTTATGGAATCTCTTTTGAAAAACTGGAGCTTCATCGGTGTTGATGGAAAGGGTAGATCTAGGGGAGTGACCATTGCATGGAATACTCAATCTATTAAGGTTCAAAAATCGTTGTGGTTTGATTCACCTGCCATCTTGGGGGAATTCCTCCTCCACCATGGTATGATTAGCAAATCTGCAGGTCACGTGGATTGATTTTTAGGGAGGATTAGTGAGCAAGGGAGTGCACTCTTTTGAAGGTGTATTTTCCTCTTTAATCGAGTGGTTTCCATGGATGGAGAGAGGGTTGAAGTGAGAGAGCTGGGGAGAAAATCCATTTAAAGAGGGAAAAGGTGATAATCCGCTGAGAAGAGCCAAGGAGCAAAATAAAATGCAGAGGGGGAATGCATGAATTCATCACGGCGATTCCCCTCTTAGTACAACTCGAATTGACACGTAGGCTAGAAATGGGAGCCGAGGTGACGATTTCTCAAGGCGCGGTGCTTAGCACGGTACGCCTGCTTTGTCTTATGTTGGGTGGAGTGGGGGCATTAATGCTACAAGGTTGGTCGGGCACACTACCGTTCTCTCCTTTGGGTGCTGGTAATTCTGTAGTAATGGGTGGATGGTTGGCGGTCGGGGTTAATAACTCCACGTTGATACGTCGGTGGCACCCCATCCCGTGGAATAAATACATTAGTATTAACATATTTATTAATGTAATATTACTTTAATAGTGTGTTATTTATATATTGCTTTATTATTGGTGTATTAGCCATTATAAATTTATCAATAGCGTATTAATTAGTTAATACATTAATACTTTCATGTATTTGTAATTTAATAATAATGTTTCTGCTTTATTGATGTATTTTAATATGTTATTAATATTTCTATTGAATACATTACTTTATTATTGTATGAATACTTGCAAATTTTAATGTATTAATTAATTACTAGATTGCTACACATTGATATATTAATGTCATGTATTAATACTTTATTTTGTACCTTACATCAATACAATAATTAATTAAATAAATGGAAATTAATTTTAAATTAATTAATACATTAAAATTTTAATAGTACATTAGGGGGGCATTAATGCTGCAAGGTTCGTCGGGCGCACTACCATTCTCTCCTTTGGGTGTGGGTAATTATGTAGTAATGGGTGGAGGGCTGGCGGTCGGGGTTAATAACTCCCGTTGACACTGTCGAGGTGGCACCCCATCCTGGGGAATAAATACATTAGTATTAACATATTTATTAATGTAATATTAATTTAATAATGTGTTATTTATATGTTACTTTATTAGTGTATTAATCCATTATAAATTTATCAATAGTGTATTAATTAATTAATTCATTAATAATTTAATGTATTTGTAATTTAATAATATATTTCTACTTTCTTGATGTATT
>SNQJ01S0142424.1:12883-37546 GCA_010110895.2 Picea sitchensis
ATTCGATGTGTAAACCCTGCCAAGTAGACACCGTTTAAGTCCAAGAGCTTTACTTCAACAGAGAAACCACTCCAACTAGTTCATATGGATTTATGTGGACCATTAAGACAGGAAGGCGCAGGGAGAGAAAACTACTTCATTTTGATTATTGATGATTACTTCAGACTTACTTGGGTTGCCTTTCTCAAGGAAAATGTTGAAGCATTTGAGAAGTTTAAATATTTAAGGCTTTAACTGAGAATCAAACAGGAAAGAGGTTAAAGGCAGTAAGATTAGGCAGAGGAGGAGAATCTATGTCAAGTGATTTCAAGGAATTCTGTGATAAGCATGGGATCAAGAGAGAATACACAATCCCAAGAACTCCACAACAAAATGGAGTAGTTGAGAGGAAAAATAGAATAGTGCAGCAATTGGCCAAGTCAATGATGAATGAGAAGAACATTGGTCAAACCTACCGGGTAGAAGAAATACACACAGCAGTCCATGTTCTTAACAAAGCCCACCTCAAACCGCAAAGTGACAAGACACCTTGTGAACTGTGGTATGGGAGACTTGCTTCAATCAAACACTTCAAAGTCTTTGGGAGTAAATGTTACATAAAGAATAATGATGAGAATCTTGAAAAATATGATGACAGGGTTGATGAAGGTATCTTCTTAGGATATGCTACAAATAGTAAAGGATATAGATGCTATAATAAGATATTGTATAAAATGGTTGACTATATTGACGTAAAAGTTGATGAAGGAATCCCAGCAAGAGAGGTGTACAATAATGAGTCTTCTACAGAGGACATAGCTAAAGATGAAGATGAACAGGTCCAAGAATCAGAAAATGAAGACTTTGAATCAGATGAAGACACAGATACTTAGACTGACTTAAATCAGCAAGCAACTTCAAATTCCTCCTCCAGAATCACTCAAAAGAATCATCCTGCAAGTCAGATAATTGGTGAAAAAGACAAAGGTGTACAAACTAGGAGAAAGATAATAAAAAACATCGAGAAATCACATATAGCTTTCATATCCGTGTTGGAACCCAAGAACTTTAATGAAGCTAGAAAATATGACCATTGGGTTAAAGCAATGAATGATGAACTTGATCAGATAGAGAAAAACAATACGTGGGAGATGGTTCATAGACCGGAAGGTAAAAATATCATTGGTTCCAAATGGATCTTTAATAATAAGTTGAATGAGCAGGGAGAAGTTTTCAGGAACAAAGAAATATTGGTCTGTAAATTCTATGCTCAAATAGAAGGACTGAATTTTGATGAAACATTTGTGCCCGTAGCAAGGTTAGAAGCTATAAGAATATTTCTTGCCTATGCTTGTCATAAAAGGTTTAAAGTCTATCAAATGGATGTCAAGTCATCTTTTCTAAATGGAGATTTAAATGAAGAAGTCTATATGGAACAACCAGAGGGTTTTGAACTATCTGATAACCCTGAATTAGTATGCAAGATGAAGAAAGATTTATATGGGTTAAAACAAGCTCCTCGAGCCTGGTATCAAAGACTGGATACGTATCTCAAAGACAAAGGGTTCAAGAGAGGAACAGTTGACAACGATCTATATATCAAAACAGAGGATAATGATTTTCTCATCGTGTTGGTCTATGTAGATGACATCATCTTCGGATGTAATAAGGATTCATTGGTAAAATGGTCTTCTTCTACCATGGAGTCTAAGTTTGAAATGTCTATGATAGGTGAACTGTCATTTTTTCTTGGTCTACAAATTTCTCAGAGGTCTCAAAGGGATGTTCATTTCTCAAGAAAAATATCTAAGAGAAATGTTGAAAAGGTTTCAAATAGAAGATTCTAAACCTGTGGGTACACCTATGGTTACTGGATGCAAAATAAGCAAGGATGATGACTCACTTGATGTTGATCAAAGTTCATATAGGTCAATGATAGGAAGACTATTGTACATCACAACATCTCACCCAGACATAATGCATGTTGTTGGAATAGTAGGAAGATATCAGTCTGCACCTAAACAGATTCATTTGAAAGTTGTCAAAAGGATATTCAAGTATTTGAAAGAAACAATGACTTATGGTCTGTGGTATCCCAGAAATAAAAAAATTTAGTTAACTGCTTATTCAGATGCAGATTGGACAAACTGTGTTGATGAGAGAAAAAGCACCAGTGGAAGAGCATTCTTCCTGGGTGACTCATTAGTAGCATGGCTTAGTAAAAAGCAAGGTTCCATTTCTTTATCAACTACAGAGGGAGAGTACATTGTTGCTGCTACCTGTTGCACTCAGGTATTATGGATGATTCAGACACGTGAAGACTTGGAGGTAAAATACGTTGCACCGATCCCAATTCATTGTGATAACACTAGTGCCATTAGTGTGTCTAAGAATCCAGTATTCCACTCCAAGACCAAGCATATTCCCATAAAATACCATTTTCTGAGAGAGCAGGTCACCAATAAGGTTGTTGAGGTCCATTACATTCCAACCACAGAAAAAATTGCAGACATCTTTATTAAACCCCTAGCCAAGAAACCATTTGAATATGTCCGACAGAAGTTGGGTGTCATCCCATATCACACCTATGAGAGTCCATCCTATTAGGGGGAGCTTTGTATTGATTGAATATATGATACCTCCTAAAAATACTGCAACAACTCACGGGGAGCATGTTTTCTTTGACATTGATGTCAAAGGGGGAGAAAAGGAGCGGTCCGGACTGGATGCTACAGTTGGAGGTCCAAACAGATGAGTGTAGTCATTCAGAGTTGCCATCAATGCCAAAGGGGGAGATTGTTGGCATGTTTACAAGCAGGTGTGCTTATCATTGATGGAAAGATCAGAGTATGCAGTGATGGCAAAACAAGGACAACGTAAGCTCATATGAGATAGTGAAAAGGTGCACGAAGAGTGCAAGAGTGTGCTTGTTTATTTGATGGAAAATAGGTAGGCAAGGAAGATCAGCAGCGCAGGGATAATTGCATAGAAAGATCAGACAGGGCATTGGAGGAGTCAAGGAAGAAATTCATGACAAGAATTCTTAAACGACGAAATGCGAAATGCCGGAATACGTTGATCCGACTCCATTTTGGAGTTTCAGATACTGAGAGTTCAAGTGTCAAAACACTTCACCACAGGAGTCCCAGAATCGCAAAATGTGAAATGCCGAAATCCCAAAAGCAAGAGACAGTTTTGGATACCGAGATTTCGGATACCAGGAGTTGGGGATGTCAAGAACTCTTACTACAGGAGTCCTGAACTCGCGAAATGCAAAATCGCGATATGATAAACCATGATATAATCTCAACCATTGGATCAAGGACAAAACTAGACCATCGATCCAAGAAGGATACGTGGCGAAAGATCATCCTTTCGCTTACTGGAAAGTCAAAGGAATGGGGTTCCCTAACCTCTCAAACTCACGATACGTGAAATAACCTTAGCCATCAGATCGAAGTTTGATTTGCACCATTGATCCGACTCCATTTCAGAGTTTCGGATATTGGGAGATGGAGGAGTCAAGTTTCGAGACTCCTCATCATAGGAGTCTCGAAGTAGCGAAGTGAGAAAAGTCGAAAAGCTAATCTGACTCCATTTCGGAGTTTCGTAGACCAGGACTTGGAAGCGAAGAAAATTCACATCAAGAATGCCAAAACCCTGATATGCGAAATTGCGAAGTGATCTGGGCCGACAGATCCAGGAGGTGAATGTGGCAGACCACGTCAGAAAGGATAGGTGGAAGACTATGACACGTGGCACGATCAGACAACGACAAGTGTCAAGTTGATTTGGCATTTTAGGCGATTGGAAATCACAATTCTGAGTGACACGTGACAACCACTCAGGTCACGACACATCATTGAGTGACACAAGAATGACCTAACTCAAGGAGTTTTTTCTTTGGGAGTTTTAACTCCATCACTCCCCCAAAGTCCCGAAGGCTGAAGTCCTGGGGCAGAGGATAGTCATTCGATCACCACGGATCGAGGACCGTTGATTTGGAGNAACTTGAAGCGGCAAGATCCATTTCGTAGTTTCGGGGATCGAGCATGGAGCGTAAAGAAATCTTCGCATCAAGGATGCCGAAATGCCGAATTGCGAAATCGCGAAAGCGCTTTATGGATAAGAACTTGGTCACTGATGGTGGTCACATCGTTGAATAGTTGTAGAGAAAAGATTGAAGTGGCAAGATCCTTTTTCAAAGTTTCGGAGATCGTGACTTGGACAGTCGAGATGCCTCACAATAGGATTTCCGAAATGCCAAAATGCGAAACATGTATTGGCTCATCCTGTGGTCACAGCCATTGGTCACATGGACAGAAGGTGGAGGAAGGAGCTAGTGCAACCAAGATCAATTTCGGAGTTTCAGAGATCAGTACGTGAAGCGTAAAGAAACCTTAACCACAGGAATCCCGAAATGCCAAAATACGAAACGATGAATTAAACGCAAGACCCTACGAAATCAATCCAACGGTGTAGGTGAACTTGAATATGATCGGAGGGCTACTCTTGCACTTCCTAGTGTAACTGCTAGAAACAACTGATGGTTTCTGCCAGAGGACTTGAAGAGGCCACAGTATGGTTGCCAAAGAAGATGAAGAGGCTCGAGGCATCTTCCAGTGATTTAAGACTATTCTTAGAGGTGATTGACAGATGGATGAGCGTTGAAGCCTGTAACTGCAATATAGAGGATGATCTCGACTATGATAGAGAATATGAAGAGTCCCAACTACCATACAAGCTGAGAAATCTCAGTATAACACCCAGTGATGTTGGGTGCGTGGGGTGAACCGTCAGAGAAGCTGAAGAGTTGTAATGATGATCAGGTAGAGTACTCGACATGAGGAGGAAATGTAGGATAGAGAGACTGGTTGAGACTGGAGTGAGAAAAGTTGTGGCAAAGTGAAGTGTGGGAAAACACCCCAATGGGGAGAACTGTGGCAAGGTGAGAGCATGTAGGAGCTTGGCACATATTGCATGCACAAGGATCACAGAGATGATAAGAATGCAGAAAAGAAGATATATGGGGATTGATGTTGGGTGTGATTGAGGTGTGAAGAAGGAGGCAGAGCACAACAACATAAATGTACAGAAGGGGAATGGTGCATTGAAGGGACATGACACAAAGAGAATAAAAGGAAAAAGAACAGAAAGTGCAAGGAGTGTGCACAATACATTGATGCAGACAGAGCAACGTAGTGTAGCAGAACACTGATGAGATCGATAAGCCATTGAAGAACTTTATATCGTTGTAATAAGTCATAATAGCAAAGATTTATATTTCAGGGTGGTAGGGAGGACTGTTGTCCTCATAATTTCAAGTGGGTGCTTGAACACAGGGAGTTGTAGCTTCCTTCTAGTTGGTGCTAGAGAAACTAGGGAGTTGGTGCTAGAGAAACCGGGGAGTTGGTGATTCCTTCTAGTTGGTGCTAGAGAAAACAGGCAGTTGGTGCTTCCTTCTAGTTGGTGCTAGAGAATCTAGAGAGTTGATTCTCTCAACAAGTAGCATCTTTCAAAACAAAGGTTGTAGCCTCATTATAAGTTGGTGCTCATATGTATGATAATGTAAAGAATGTAAAGATTACTTATCATATAAAGAAGAAGAGGGTTTTAGCCTGTATGGGTTTCCTCGGGAAATATTTGTATCGGTGTATCTCATATGTGTGACTGATGTTGAATGTTCTATTTCTTACTTCCCTGCATTATTGTGACTGTCATTAAATGTTGTGTAAAGAGTTTAAAATAAACATAATTATTTAAGCCCAGTAACAATTGATTCACCCGCTCCTCTCAGTTGTTCAACAAAATCTGTCTGACACGTGACAACTACTCGGCTCGTGACATGTCATCAAGTGACGTAAGTAAGTTACATCACTCCAGGAGTTTTACTTCGAGAGTTTTACCACCAACACTTACCCAAAGTCCTGAAGTCCTGAAGTGGACACGAGATGTCCGATCTGAAGATCACTTTGGGAGCATTCTCGACCGTTGATCTACTACAATGGAAGGATAGTGTAAGTGGAAGCATTAACCGACAACAAGAGATATACACAACTTATGACTTACTCAGTAGGTGATCACTCCGAAGGAAAACGGAGCAACGTTTATTCGAAACCTTCAAAGTCCCAAATGTCGATGTCCCGAAGTGGACATGGTTCGTTAGATATGAAGAACACTTCGGGTGTACAATCAACCGTTGATCAAATATCAATGTAAGGATTTAATATGACCATTGATCTAGTTCTCTGATATAAATAAGAACCGTCCAATCTGTTCGGCAAAATCTGCTTCAAGATATTTGAAAGGTTGTGAAGTCCTTAAGACCCGAAGGGTCAAGTCCCGAAGTCCCGACAATCGTCCATCTCATCGGGAGATTGAATCATGACCATTGAATTGATAAACGCTCAAGCACTCATATTGCCTAATGTATGAATAACTCCATTGGTCATATGGTAAATATATTTAAAAGGCAGAATGTAATGCATCGCTTAAATTGATAAGCCTGTTATTCTATGCCAATGATCATATGAACCTGGTTTGAAGGAAGCATCGATTTATGTAATCACAAACACGAAGGAAATCTATCCATACATGTGATTGATTTATGAAAGTAAAGGGAATTCTAGGTTTAAAGTTGAATACCCAGAATGATGATCTCTCGTGGTCCCAAAGTTGTTGTAAATGGACAATTTAGTTGTAACTTGTTGCACAAGTCGACCCAGTAACTTAAACAAGTTTTGAGCATAAACAAGTATAAATAAAACCATGATTGGTTCACTTGGAGATGCGGATTGTGGAGTGAATGAGGTGGATCTAGACATGAGGTCTGCGAATATCAGCAGGAAGAAGAAGTGAAGAGGTCCATGAATATTAGCAGGAAGAAGAAGTGAAGAGGTTTGCGAATATCAATAGGAAGAAGAAGTGAAGAAGGCGGAAATATCGGAGGGAAGATAAAGCAGATAAGGAACGAATTTTAGAGAGAATACAAAGTGTGGTGATGAGTGTTTTTGGTATACCTCTAATCATGAAATATAGTTGATTCTATAATGGATCACTCCTACTAGAGTCGGTTGAACTACTATATGAACTCTAGTTGGATAAACTACGTTCTATCAACGAGCTCGGTCTTGTGGCACACTGGGTCTTGCTTCAGAGTTGGTGCTCTATTGAGAGTTAGTGCTCTCCAAAGAGCTGGTGCTTCTTACTTTAGTTGGGTCTGAAACAAAATAGTTGGTGTTGGGAAATCCTTATTACTATATTCACATATATACATATAAATTATGCAAAATCTTATACAAACATCTGGTATCTCTTGTGTCCATTGTGATTATGATTTGATTGTTATTAATTTGTACAATTATGTTTTAAATGCTAACTTGCAAGAAGAAAAGATATAAAAGTCGACACACTAATTCAACCCCACCTCTTAGTGTGGGTGATGTGTTCAACATTTAATGCCCTGATTTAAAGGAATTTTATGCTCGATAACAATAGTTTCATCGGTTTTCAACTCATCGTAAGACCAAGAAAATACATCTTTATAAATCTTAAGAAAATCAACATATTTAATTTTCATTTGGGGTAGGAGGTATGCAGATAATTTGGCCAGTTTAGTATTTTCCTCAGTTCCTATGTTGCAATCTTCAACCTCCTCGGGCTGAGGTCATAAATTAGATTTCAAAGGTATGTCATCATGATCAAATAATCTCTCCAAGGGAATCAAACCTTTAGGGATCTGATTTTCTTTTAGAACCAACATACGTTGATTCACAATCTTATCCTGGAACTTTCCAGGATTTTCACCTTCCTGCATAATCCAGGTTGGGTCATTCTGGTTTTCCTGGTCGATATGAGTTTCAGAAAATTCATCAACCATTTTTAAAAACTGCTTAATATGTTCATCGTCCTCAAAGACTTTCCAATGTTGAACATTATTTGGAATTGAATGTCTATGTATCATTTCGATGTGATACTTTAGCTTTAGGACAGTAGGTGGCATAAAAGTTGTAGCCGCTTTAGCTAGAGAACCAACTTGTTGTTTTTCTATCCTGGGAATATCATGAATATTCAAAGATGAGAAAAAGTTTTCTATCAAATTCCAAGCATAATTTATGTATAACCTTAGCTATGGATGTTTGGCTTGATACTGTTTCCTTATTTTATTCACAATTAGGTCCACATCACCATAGACTATTAGATTTTCAATTTTCAATTTCCTGGCAGCCTCTAATCCTAAGACCGGAGCTTCATACTCACATACATTATTTGTATAATCAACTTCCCACTGTAACCTATATGAGAAGGGCATAATGAACTCATCTTCGGGTGCTACAAATAACACTCCATCCCCTGTTCCTTCCTAGGATGAGGCACCATCAAAAAACATCTTCCAAACTTCTTCTCTACTATTTACACTTTGCTTTGTTTTTTTTATTTGTTTTTTTTCTTTTTCTATACATTCTTCTTCTGTACATTCTTCTAAGTCATAATCAATTGATAATATACAATTTCCTAGATTCTGATCTGCAACATATACTGTATAATTATTTGGGTTTTTTGGGTCACTTACAGTATAGGCCAACTTGTCTCTCTGTATAGACATGTGAATTGTCCACCGAAGATTGGGATCGTAGCATAAGTCATATCTAGTTGAAGTGATCCTCCTAGTTTGGCGCCCCAAGACCCGGATAAAACCATGCCATATTTTGCAGGGACATCAACAACGACTACATCCATAAGAATAATCTTTACAGGAATATACCAAATCCTTGATCATGCCAAGACATTTGAATTTTCTTGAATCAAAAGAATATAAGTCCTGATAAGGTCTAGTGATTTCAAGGCCCAATGTTTGCATGATAACTTTAGGCATTAAGTTGTTAGAGGCCCCATAATCTAACATGCAATTATGAAGTAGGTGATCATGAACAATTAAAGTAATATAAAAAGGAGCTACAAAATCCTTAATATTTTCAATGTGCGGACCAAACATAATCGTAGGCTTTTCATCTTGTAAATTTATCACATCTGCATGGTATTCTGCATCGGAAAAATTAATCATTTTAGCAATTTGTTTTTTATAAATGGAATTCTAGGAAAGCTCAACTAGGGGCATGGGAATTTTAATTTTATTTATTTCATTTTCGAAACTAAAACATCCAACTGTTTTTTCGCTTTCCCTGGTTATAGTTTGTTCTTCTATATTCTTTGTTTTCTTTGTTTCCATAGATCGAGTTTCAACTGTTTTGGTTTGGGCATACTATTTTTCAGCGAGTGGTTTAGTAACAACTGCCTCATTCTCTTTATTTCTTGATAAAATATTTTTTGGTGGAAAACTTGTAGTATTCGTTTCTTTGGGCCTTAAATTATACTTCTGTTGAAGATCGACCATTATGGAGTCGGCGATTCATTGATATGCAGACTCTCCCAGATTATTTATACTATCCTCGTTACTAAACATGGGTTCTTGGTCTAGGGATATTTCATAATCCTTTCTAGTTAAATGAGGTTCCTAGTCTTCATCACTAAGTTTTTTTATATCCTCTTCTAACCCCTCATAATTATGTGTATCATATCCTATAAAATTTTATGTTTTAAACGGGGCTTGTATTTTTTTATCTTCGTTTTTTACTTGTCTCTATTGGGTTTGGGGGTTAGGATTTCTTCTGAAATATTTTCTAGCAAATTGATCAGGTTTGGCTTGATCTATTTCCATTCTAGAGAACTTGTTCGATAAATCTTTGATTATCTTATCCATGTCATCCATTTTTTCTTCCGTAGACTTCCCAAATCCGGAGGGTCCATCTTGTTCCTTGAAACGTCTAGGTCCTTTGTTTCCTGTCTCAACCTTGGATTTTAGTTTTCCATATGCCATCATGTTCGATTCAATTTCTATGGAGTCGTCTTGCATTCATACCAGAGTGGAAGATCTTATTTCTCTTAAAATTAAGGCAACGTTCGGCTCAAAGGCTCCTGCGAAAGTTACCTTTCCAGCAGGTTGAGAGGGTTTAACTTCGGCTGGGATCTTATGGTAGAGTTTGTTAAAACTTTGAGTAAATTCAAGAACCGACTTAGAATTAATTTTTCTTAGAGCCCCAAATTTAGTCAAATAATACATATGATATTTATTTTCTCCCCACTGTCTTAAAAAGGCATTTTCTAGCGCGACATAAGACCTCATAGAACCTACCGGGAGCCCTCGAAACCAAATTCTTACTTGCCCTTCGAAGGTTTGCACTAAAATCCTTGAGTAAACTTCCTTGTGCTCAATGCCAAGGATAACAACAAACTGATCAAAAATTTGTATGTTCTCTATCACAGTTAAATCTCCTTCCCCCATAAATTTTGACAAATTCTTCATGTAATTTTCAGGTAAATCATGAAGGACAAAAAGAAGGACCAAGGGAGCATCTGACGCAAAGTCCCGCAACCCTCACGGTCCGACCCGCTCTCACCAGGACCTTCTTCGTCTCAGGCCCGAAGAGTCAAAGAACTCTTCCAACTCCACTCGGGAGTTCTCACTACCCATAGTTCTCCTTCTGCGATCTCCCCTTCGCTTCTCGGGAGATTGGGTTTCGCGATATCGCGAAACTCGTCGGCACTCCCCGTGCAAATCAAAACCCTGAGCCCCGATGGTCAAAGGGTCGACGTTTCTTCCTTATCGGGGATTTCCCAATCGGGAAATCGCTATCCGTGAGGTCAACAACTTGAACTCACAGTCCCCGAGGCCCGATGTGCCGACTCCCCGATACAGCGACACATGTACTCCACTATCCTCCGGGGTCCCACGCTGCCACGTCACCTTCGGGATTTCGCAGATCGCGGATCTGTCCTACAAGAGTTCTCACTGGTCGAGAACCCCGATTCTCCGAACCCCGATATGATGGGATCTTGTGCCACCTGTCCTCCTGATGATCGATGGCTCTCGTCAGTTCGGGAAATCGCTACTCGCGATTTCAAAGGGTATGAACTCTTACCTACACAAACCCCGACATGCCGATATGCGATGGCTCTGGGTTCCTCCTTCCTTCGCTTGAGGAATCATTTCCTGCTCCAAAACTCCGTCTTTTGTTCGAGCCCCTCCTGGGTCTGTTCCCACAATATCCACAAAAGGAACTATCCCTCCTGATCTTAACTTCTCACACTCCTTCAACTGAAGGTTGGCGCACTCCTTGCGCTCCACATCCAATTACTCTCTAAGTGTTGGATCTTCTGGACTCTGTGCACTTCCAGCAATAGTAATCCCTGGCTTCCTCTTCCCAGACTCCCTGCTGAGACTTCGACCTTGGCCTGCACTTCACCTGCACAGCTCTGATAACCCAATTCAACTTCTGGGCAGATGAGAATAAGAGTTCAACTATCTGGTCTCATCAACACACTCTATGCGGATGAATTCGACTGCACCCTATGCAGGAATCTCCTGAGTCAGACAGAGAAACAATTGAAACTCATTCTTCTCTTTCTCACAGATTTCAAATCAACTGTGAAATCATATACACAGCGTATCAAAGAAAATGAATGACAGAAAGTAAACATCCATGAGCATAATATCAACACAGAGAAACAACACAAACCATGAAGCTGAATCAAAGACTTCCTTCTATTAATTCAATCTGTACATGGGTGTTCTTCACCAGTTCTCTGCTCTACTCTTCTCTTCTCTTCTGAATGCTTGATGATCCAGAAAATAATAATCTTACAATGTACAAAGGAGGGTGACTATATTCCATTTTCCCTCTCGAAATCTACAACTATCAAATCTACAATGAATCCCCACCTAACAACATTAAAACTAATAAATTCCTTCCTATCTATAATACAATACATGTGCTATTATTTATGAATGGCTTCATGAAAGAGCGGCGCAATATCTCTCTAAAGTATTTCAAAAATATATGTGTTGGTGCTGTCCAGCTGTCTTTCCCCCCTCCATGCGCTGGCTCGCTTGATGAGTGAGCGATGCTCCTGCATCATACTCCTCATCTCGAAAGATTTCATGGGCTCTTGTCCATGAGCTCCTGCACGGTGTGTCTATGCCTCTGTATAACTACTTCTGTTTCCCAACTGGCATCCTCCACTGGGTGGTTTTTCCACTTCACCAGGTACTCAAAATACTGCTTTCGCCTGGTCTTCTTGCCCAATCGTTTATCCAGTATGCACTCCATCTGGGGCTTCTGTGCAACTAGTAACTGCTTCTACCACTGGACCACTGGTTCCTCAGTTCCAGTGTCTGTTTCTCCAGCCCTGTATGGGTATAAATCTGAAACATTGAATATCGAAGATATTCCGATCCCATCTGACAGCTCAATATCGTAGGCATTCTCCCCAAATTTCTTCAGGACTTTGTATGGCCCGATTTTCTTCATCTTGAGTTTGTTATATGTTCCCCTTGGGAACCTTTCCTTCCTCAGGTGCACTAGAACAAGGTCACCAACTTCAAACTGAAGTTGTCTCTTCCGCTGATCAGCTCTACATTTATACTCTTGATTGGATTTCTGCAGTCGCTACCTCACCTCCGCGTGAAGTTCCTGCATTGCCTCAGCGAACTCTTCTGCGTTCGCGCTGCTAGTTTCAGTCTGTCCTGACTCCCTGAGTTCAGAAACTCCTCTCGGTTGTGTTCCATACAAAATTTGGAATGGGCTTCTTCCTGTACTCCGACTCACCGAATCGTTGTACGCAAACTGTGCCTGTGGTAGTATCTGGTCCCAACTGCTATGGTGCTCCATCATTAAGCCTCTCAGTAAGTCTCCCAGACTCCTGTTGACCACCTCTGTTTGCCCATCCGTCTGCAGATGGTAAGATGAACTAAATGCCAAATTAGTTCCGAGCTTCTTCCATAGCGTCCTCCAAAAATGGCCTATGAATTTCGTATCCCGATCCGAGACTATGCTCCCTGGCAATCCATGCAATCTGACGATTTCTTTGAAAAACAAGTTCGCGATGTATGTCGCATCGCTGGTCTTCTGACATGGTATGAAATGTGCCATCTTCGAAAACCTGTCTACCACCACAAATATGGAATCAACCCCTCTTTGCGTTCTCGGCAAACCCAGAAAAAAATCCATGCTAATGGCCTCCCATGGCCTCTCGGGTATGGGCAATGGTTGGTAAAACCCAACATTTTTCTTTCGGCCCTTCGCGTGTTGACATATCCGACACCTGTCAACAAACCTCTTTACATCTTCTCGCATGCCCGGCCAATAATATGATTCGCTCAGCTTGGCGAATGTTTTGTCATGCCCGAAATGACCTGCTAATCCACCACTGTGCTTTTCCTTCACCAAATTCTCCCTCATGGAGAAATTCGGAATGCACAATTGATTGCCTTTGAACAACAATCCATCCTGGATCAGGTAGTCTATCCAAGGACTCTGATCTCTGAGAACTGGATTCTCAGCTGCCTCGTATGCTTCTGCAAAATCTGCATCACCTGCATACATGTCCTTAAGGTTTTCAAAACCCAAGGTTTTGACCCTGAACTCCTGCAGCAGCAAACATTTCCTGCTCAAGGCATCAGCCACCTTGTTAGCAGTCCCTGAAATGTGTTTGATCACAAACGTGAAATTCTGCATGTACTCTACCCATTTCGCATGCTTCTGGTTCAACTTATCCTGTTGACTTACGAACTGCAATGCATGATTATCGTTGTACAATACAAATTCCTTAGGTACCAAGTAATGCCTCAACTTTTTCAATGCCTGTATGATGGAATAAAACTCTTTATCGTATGTGGAGTATTTCAGTTTTGCATCATCCAGCTTCTCGCTGTAATATGAAACAAGTCTGTCATCTTGACTCAGGACCCCTCCAACAACATATCCGCTGGCGTCACATTTCACTTGAAATGTTTTCTGAAAATCCGGCAACACCAGAATTGGTTGCTCTGTTATCTTTCGCTTCAACAGATTGAAGCTCCTTTCAGCCTCTGTTGTCCAGTGAAAAACCTTATGTCGTTTCTGCACTGTATCCATCATTGTTGCGCTAATCCCACTGAAATTCCAAATGAACTTTCGGTAGAATATAGCCAAACCATGGAAACTCCTTACCTCAAAAATGGTCCTCGGCGATGCCCAATTCCTGATCACTTCCACCTTCTCCGGATCCATCTTCAATTCATTCGCCGAGATTACAAAACCCAAATAAATGAGTTATGTCTGCATGAATGAGCACTTCTTCAAATTTATCAGCAGCTTTTCCTGCTGTAGCCTTCTCATTACAATGGCCAAGTGTCTCAAGTGTTCAACCTTCGTCTTGCTGAAAATCAAGATGTCGTCCAGATATACGACCACAAATTTTCCGATGAATTCCTGCAGGACTTCATTCATTAGTCTCATAAAAGTGTTTGGCGCGTTTGTCAAGCCAAACGGCATGACCAGCCATTCGTACAAACCTTCATTTGTTTTGAATGCTGTCTTCCATTCATCTCCCTCTCTCATGCGAATATGATGATATCCTCTCTTGAGATCAATCTTTGAAAAATAATTTTCCCCACTCAAGCAATCCATCAGATCATCCATTATCGACAGTGGAAATCTGTACCTGATGGTGATTTTGTTTATCGCTCTGGGGTCTGTACACATTCTCCAGTCTCCATCCTTCTTCGGACTTAGTACTGTCGGAACAACACACGGACTAAGGCTCTCCCTGACCAGTCCTTTATCCAACAGATCTTGTACCTTCCTTTTGACCTCCTCATTCTCCTGAGGTGTCAACCTGTACGCTGCCTTATTTGGCAAACTTGCTCCGCGTATGAGGTCGATATGGTGACTCACACTCCGCATCAGTGGCAACGAATGAGGTAGTTCATCCACGATGATATCAGCGAACTCTCTCAGCAGTTCCTGAATCTCCTCTGGCAAGTTGTCCACTCTTGTCTTGTCAGGATAATTCTCGGCTTCCTGACAACAAATAATTGTGGATCTTCATGCTTCTCTATCTCTGTGAGAAGTTCCTTCCCACTCATGAGAAGTATTGTGTTGGTTACTTCCATCTTCACTTCTTTATCTTTTATCAGAAGTAACTTATGAATTCACCCATCCTTCTCCAAGGTATATGTGTTCATCTTTCCGTCATGAATCACATTTCTGTCATACTGCCATGGTCTACCCAGCAATATATGACATACGTCCATGGGAATGACATCACACAAAATCTCATCATGGTAATTCCCAATCTTGAATTTAACTAAGCATTGTTTAGTGACACTTACCCGGTGTCCTTTCTATAACCACGAGACTTTATATGGACTCGGGTGCTTAGTCGTCTCCAGCTCCAGCTTTTCCACCATCTCGGTTGAAACGAGATTATCAGTGCTCCCACTGTCAACTATGACCTTGCATTTCCTGTCCTTGGATGTACAAGCCGTTCTGAACAGTTTTCTCCTTTGCACTGAGCTTTCCACCTCTTTCTCAGCTGTCAAAAGAATCTTATGCATACCAAGCGACCTTCTGCTATCTGCACCTTCTGTCTCAGCATCACGCCTCTGCGCCTCAGTGATGTGAGTTTCTCCTCTGTCCATTTTCCTATCTGGACAATCCACGACTTTGTGTCCGTCCTTTCCACATGTAAAACATGTGATGATTCCTCCACGGCCTCTTCCTCTGCCTCTGGTACGAGGAAATGTATTGGCATCAAAATATTTTCCACCCTGCTCTGTATGCTGCCTCCTCAGCTCAGCATATTTTTGCCTCGGTTGTCAGGTTCCGCCTTTTTCAACCTTCCCCTGAGGTCTCTTCCATTCCTCCTTGGGCTTCTGGAATTTTTCTTGGGCAACTGCCTTGCCTCTGGGCTGACTCCTGCCTCGCCCTCGCTGACCCTACTTACGGCTCAGCTTCTCTTCGGCTTTCAGAGCCATATGGTATGCATCCTCAACTGTTCGGATGGTTAGCATGCTTAACTCATCCTGAATGTCATACCTCAACCCATTTAGGTATCTTGCCACCTTTTCATCATCGCTCTCCCGATGACCTGCTCGAATGTTGAGCCTGTAGAATTCCTCGGTGTACTCCTTCACCGTCATCATCTTCTCTCTCAGGTTCTGCATTCGCCTGAACAGAGTGATCTGGTAATCTTTGGGGATGAACTTCGCTTTCATCTTAGTGATCATCCAATCCCAGCTCTTAATTTTTTGTTTTCCTTTGCAGCGCCTATCAGCCTGCAACTCATCCCACCATAAGGTTGCATGTCCTTTTAACTTAGTAACAACATGCCTTACCTTCTTGTCTTCTTCGATATCCTCGTAATCGAAGTAGGTGTCGAGTGCTCGGATCCAATCCAACAACTCTTCTTCATTTAGACTCCCCTCATAGACGGGAATGTCCATTTTGGTCTTTGAGCTCATTTCGGCAATAGCTCGAATCAATCGCTCGATTGAGGCATCCTCTGCTGAGACCTCTTCTGCATCGTGTCCAGCTTCTTCTTCCACCTCGGAATCACTGAACTCTACAGCACCAGCTCCACGTCTCTGCGCAGTCTCCATCTCCTCAAGCCTTCCTCGGAGATCTCTCATCTGGCGCTCCATCTCTGGATTCCCTGCTGGTCTACCCCTCCTTCGAGCGTCCCTGTCTTCTCGATCAGGTGACTGCCTCTCTCTTCGGGGCGGCATTGATGAATCTCTCTCCCTGCTTAAAAAAGCAAAGATACTCCCGCTCTGATACCACTCTGACGCAAAGTCCCGCAACCCTCACGGTCCGACCCGCTCTCACCAGCACCTTCTTCATCTCAGGCCCGAAGAGTCAAAGAAATCTTCCAACTCCACTCGGGAGTTCTCACTACCCACATTTCTCCTTCTGCGATATCCCCTTCACTTCTCGGGAGATCGGGTTTCACGATATCGTGAAACTTGTCGGCACTCCCCGTGCAAATCAAAACCCCGAGCCCCGATGGTCAAAGGGTCAACGTTTCTTCCTTATCAGGGATTTCCCTATCGGGAAATTGCTATCCGCGATGTCAACAACTTGAACTCACAGTCCCCGAGGCACTATGTGACGACTCCCCGATACAGTGACACATGTACTCCACTATCCTCCGAGGTCCCACGCTGCAACGTCGCCTTCCGGATTTCGCGGATCGCGGATCCGTCCTACAAGAGTTCTCTCTGGTCGAGAACCCCGATTCTCCGAACCCCGATATGATGGGATCTTGTGCCACCTGTCCTCCTGACGATCGACGGCTCCCGTCAGTTCGAGAAATCGCTACTCGTGATTTCAAAGGGTATGAACTCTTACCTACGCAAACCCCGACATGTCAATATGCGATGGCTCTAGGTTCCTCCTTCCTTTGCCTGAGGAATCCTTTTCTTCTCCAAAACTCTGTCTTCTGTTCGAGCCCCTCCTGGGTCTGTTCCCACAATATCCACAAAAGGAACTATCCCTCCTGAGCTTAACTTCTCACACTCTTGGGTCTGTTCCCACACGGTCGCTCATAAAGAAACTTGAAAGGCGCCATCTTAATGGTGCGTTGATAACTATTGTTATATGAAAATTCTACCAGTGGAAAGAATTTCTCCCAATGCTTATGTTGGTCCATCATGTACATACACAACATATCCTCTAAGAATTGGTTCATTCGCTCGGTCTACCCATCTATCTTCAGGTGATATGGGTTCCCAAGGCCTCTTGGAAACTAGTCCAAATTCATCTTGTAAACACTAATCCTCGATCGGATATAATCCTTTTAGGAATTCCATGCAACCTCACTATATCGTTGATGAAAAATATAGCTATGTCAGGTTCCTGATACGTCATATGCATAGGAATAAAATGAGCACTCTTCATCAGAGTGTCAACTACCACAAAAATCAAGTCGTGTCTCCTTGCCTTCAGTGGCAATCTAACAATGAATTCCATCGAAATGACCTCCCATTTTGATTTTGGAATAGCATGTGGTTGTAGTAATCCTGCCGAATATCTATGTTCAGCCTTTACCTGCTGACAATCTAGATATCTTTCCATGTAGTTGACTATGTCTTCCTTCATTCCTTTCCAAAAGAATAAGGGTTTAAGGTCTGCCCTCATCTTCATGACTCCAGGATGCGCCATGTACATTTCTCTATGAGCCTCATTTAGGATCAAACTCCTCAACTTTTCATTGGGTGAAGCATAAATACGATTATTAAATCTCAATAATCCGTTGTTGTCCATAGTAAATCCCTCAAATTTTGGTACCATCATTGTGTTTTGTCTGATAAAATCCTGGACCTCTTTGTACCATTCATCGTAGCACTGTAAAGTTAGAACCTTTTCATGTAGACTCGTTGGAAGAGGCATCACCAAAAATATGCATGGTCTTCGACTCAATGCATCAGCCACTTTGTTCATTGTTCCTTTTATGTAAGTAATCTTGAAATATTACTCGCTAAGAAATTCCGACCAACGCCGTTGTCACGCGTTCAAGTTGCTTTTCCTGAAGATGTGTTGTAAAACACAGTGGATTGCTTTTAGTTCAAATTTTCATCCAGTAAGGTAGTGTCTCCATACTCTCAAGGCATAAACAATTTCTAACAACTCCAAATCGTGCGTCACATAGTTCTCCTCATGCCTTCTTAACTTTCTCGAGATGTAAGAAATCACTAGACTGTCTTGCACCAAGACTATGCCTAAGCCTTCCTTGGATGCGTCAGTGCATACCAACAAACCCTTGTCCATGTCAGGGACCTTTAGTATCATTTCTATCGTCAACATCTCCTTGAGCCTTTGAAATGCTTCCGCGCATTTCTCGGCCCAAAAAAACATCTTGTTCTTCTTCTGCAGTTCCGTAATTGAATTTGCTATCTTCAAAAAACCATCGATGAACCATCGATAATATCCTTCTAAACCCATGAATATACACACTTCTACGACATTCGTCAGTGTAGGCCATTCCATAATATGCTTGACCTTTGTCGGATCCACAATGATACCTTCATCGAGGATGACATGCCCTAAGTAATGAATCTTTGATTAATAAAACAAGCATTTAGACAGTTTCCCAAACAATTTGTTCTCTCGTAGACACTGTAGTACCAAGCACAAGTTCTCTTCATGCTCCTCCATCATCCGAGAATATATCAAAATATCGTCAATGAATAATTGGACAAACTTGTCCAAGTATTCATCGAACACCCCATTCATAAAGCTCATAAATACCCCAGGTGTGTTTGTCAGTCCAAACGGTAAAAATGTAAAATCATAATGTCCAAACCTTCTCTTAAAAGTGGTCTTAGGGATTTCGTCCTCCTTTATCCACAACTGGTGATACCCTGATCTCAAGGCGATCTTCGAAAACACTATCACGCCTTTCATCTGATCAAACAGATCATCAATCCTTGGCAACATATAATGGTTCTTGATCATTTCCTTGTTCAATTGACGGTATTCAATGTAGAGTCTCAACAACCCATCTTCTTTCGTATGAAAATAACAGGCTCACCCCACAATGACACACTTGGACATATAAGTCCTAGATCCAACAACTCCTTCAGTTGCATTTTCAAGTCTTGCAACTGAGGAGTTGACATTTGAGACATTGTTCTCGCTATCAGTTCAATTCCTGGTTTTAGGTTGATGGTAAATTCCAATTCCCTCTCAGGAGGCAATCTTTGAAACTCTTCTGGGAAGACATCCGCAAAATCTCGCACTACCAAAAGGTTTTGTAGGCATTCCAACATGCCCTTTTATTTTTACAAAAGGATCAAATATGTGTTGCATCTCTTGCGTATGCTCTTCTGTAGTTGTAGGGAAGAGACAAACCTTAGGGAGACTCCCTAGCTCTGACCTACAATCACGCATCTATATCCCTCATCATCGACCAAGATAAATCGTTTCGTCTTACAGTTGAGTATCACCTCAGGCGATTCCAACCATTCCATACATATCACGATGTCATAAGACCCTAATATCGTGACATACAGGTTGGCCCTTGTGAAGAACTCTCCCAGGTTAAGGCTACAACCTGTAACCTTCCCTCCAACCTTTTGTTTGGCTCCCAAAGCCATTTCTACAAAGCTAAAATCATCTTGTTTGACTTCCTTTACCTTAATTATTTTTAGCATTGCACCAGAAATAAAACTCTTTATAGCACATCGATCTATAAAAATACTAAGGGTTTGGTCAGCGACGGTCCCTGAGATCTCGAGCATATTCAACTGGTGCTATTCCTAGCAGTTATCCATCACTGCATGAATCTGATGGGCCTTACCCAAATCTCCCACGGTAGTGGGTCCATATGATCCAGATGCTCTGGTCCTCTCAACTAGGAAGTCACAATGGTAATGTGTCTCTCCACATGTCCAACACCCTTTCTTTGGTCCGATACTTCTGGTACTTGAAGTAGAAGCTGACGACCCATCGTTCTGGAACCCTAGTCTATTCTGTTGAACATGACTAAACTGTTGTTGTTGTAATCGACATTGTTGTTAGAGTTGTGGTCCTCTGTAAGGATTCTGGTACTGAGGCACTGGTCGCATAGGTGTAGTGAAAGTGGATCCTCTCTAGGTTCCATGATATCCTAGTGAATGTCTAGCTCGTGTCTAATACTGTTGTGCACCTGATGACGCCTGTCCCGCTGGTCTCACTGGAGTCCTGCGTTGACCCCCACTGATAAGCTCCTCCTCTGCTATGAGGGCCTTCTAGACAACATCATGCAAGGTTTGAGGCATCAAAATCCTCACCTTTACACGAATGTTGACATTAAGGTCGAACACAAACTTGTTGACCTTAATTTTCTTGGTATTCAGGTGTAGATCATACCAAAGAAGCTCCATAAATATTGACCTCATACTCAGGCACCATACGACCGCCCTGTCGCAAAGCGTTGAACTCGTTGAGATGGAACTCAATGAATTACTCAGACATATGCCTCTCTCGGAACCATTCCTAAAAAATTTCCCATGACACATCTTCAACGACCATGTTCAATTGTGGCAGGAGCGTCTTCCACCATAGAAGAGCGCTCCCCTTCATTTGAAATACCACCATGTAGACCTTCATGTTGGAGGTATTTTACGAAGTGAAAATCACATCACAATATTCTCCAACCATGCCTCAGTGACTACGTCATTCGAGGCACCATAGAACTCTAGAAACTTGACCTTCTCATGTTCGCGATGAATTCTACCAGTACTGACCAGAGAATGTGGTGGACCCTAGGGAGGTGCCAACGCCCTGGTCTCATCTCTATCCAAACGGTTGATCAGTGCCTCAGACATCCTCTGAAAGGACCTCATCAGCCCAACCACATTACCCACAACTATTTGTTTTGGACCGACAACCTATTCGTCTCCCTGAGTGTTAGACCCCTCAAGCCTGGATGCTACTAGGGGCGTCGTGCCTCCTCCCCTAGCACCCCATCGTCTTCCTCCACGACATCCTTTGACCATGATTACCTACACAAATACAACTCAATTTAATTAGAGACATTTCATAATCAAGTATCTAATCAATGGAAGACGTAGTGATCCCAAGTCGTGAGTTGAACCGGCTCTAATACCATATGTAACGACCCCCATCATTACGACAACATGCGACGCATAAAAGGTGCAATTTTTTTTATTTTTTTTAGAAAGAAGGTAACAACGACGAACAATCAATCAACACAACTCGACGATGAACACAATGGACACAATTCAGGAAACAAACAACATAACCACCTAGCATACTAGCACATCGGGAAGATGGATGCAACATACGAAAATCAATCAGACAAATAAAAATGACTACGTGCCCATCCTACCCTTCAAGGTTAGGACCTCTAGGACACATAAGCAATGCTCAAGCCTAGGTTCCCATCGATTTTGACCATTTAAGGTCTCAAGGTTGGTTATTGTTCTAAGGAACAAGGAGGAGTCTACATCCCACCCGACACAAGCAAGACAAAGACTACTAAGCTAAGCACAATCATGAGACCAACCCAACACAACCAACATCAACTACACAAGTAACATGAACCCTTAAAGTGAGTGAGAATTAGAAATCATTGATTCAACATTTTTCATAGCGCACAAATAAACAAACAATGACCGATCATTAGTGGAATTTCACCACGCACAACGAGATAAATCTAAAATTTACAACCTTAAATTTACAAGCGCGCAAGGGAGATGACATACATAATCTATCTAGCAATAACAAACTTGAGGTGCAATTCTATTTAAATTCTAGGCGCACTATTTAATCAATCATTCATTGAAATAAAATCTGAGGTGTGAGAAGTGATATATCTTCCGGGGTCTTTCATTTAATCACACATACATCATGTCAATGTAAACAATAACTACAATTATTGAACTTGGCAGTTTAAATAAAGAATTGAGTAATAAAACTACAACTTGTAATACATCCTTCTAACTTCTACAATCATAGAGTTTATCCTCCATTAAAAAAATTTCGTCAAACACTATTAACTTCCTACCTCGTGATAATACTTGCATCTGATGAGTTAATACAACCTTGTGCATAAATTTTATCATTAAGAGTTCATGTTATACACCGTGATACATCATGGAATTATAAGGATTGTACAATCATTAAACACGATTTATTTAAAACTTAAAGTTAGATCATGGTTTATTATAATACTGAACAATTAGTCTTGCAATAATTAGAGTCAGAAGGAAGTGCACTTATAAAGACTAGACTCTCCATAATAATTAAAATAATAATTATTATGAATCTAACTGTTTGAGTAATAATAATAATTAAATTGTTACTAATCTATATGTTAATAATAACAATTAAATTTCCATCCTATTCTAACATACATTTTATCCTAGGCATTCCCAACTGAATAAAGTATCTGAGATAGAAGCAATCAAAAAGAAATATCGATCACGAAATTGAGTTTACTAGGGAAAATTTTTAAACCATTAAAACTGAAACGAAATCTACGGTGATATAGTTTCCCTGCAACTCATCCCTAAATAAAAGCCCCCAGGTTTAAGATGTTGGAATTTTAACAATGCTACACAGAGAAATTTAATCGGAAAACTTCTCAGCTCGTTAAAAGAATGATAAAATTTAGAGCAATTAAATAAATTTATAATTAAAAGGGAAACCGCTAGGTTTCCAATCTTGGAGGGAACATCCCAGAAGATTCAGAGTTTGACGTTAGGAAGTAGTAGCAGAGAAGACAACGAAACTATCATTGAGACAATAGCAAAAATCACCGAAATTATCCTTTCAAAAAAGGACACAGTGGAGCTCAAAAAATACCAAGGATGTCAACGACATGGACAACACGAACTCCCTGATATGAAATCAAAAGGTATCTACCACAACAATTTCAATCCTACAATGGAAAACCCACAGATGGTCGACAAGGGAGGGTCACAATTTACACAGGTAAGGGAGGATAGCCAGCGAAGAAGCACTTGGATCTGTGTACTCCACGAAAATTTTGTGAGAAACTGCAAGATAGGCGGGTGATAGGATAAATCCCTCACAAGGGTTTGGAAAGGCTTGACCAAGACTTCAACCCACTAATAGGTAGTCCACTGAATTCAATGAAGAAAGGGGAGACAGATCTTGATCTAACTTGTCAACTAGTTGGCGTGCTTTCTTTACGATACCATGTTATCACCAAGCCACTAAATTTATTTGCTAACTTTAGTCAAATACATTGGGCTTGGTGTAAAAAATTGTATAGGTATCGTACAGCATCCTTATACTCAAGAGAGAAAACTTCTCCTTCAACTCGTATTCTTTCCTACCCAACAAGGTTCTCTCCTTCGGGAGATGTGAACTTTCAGTTTCATTCTGTTAGTTACGCTACTAAAATACTGGTTTTCCAAGTAGGAGGAGGAGCATCCCAAGCCCAGTCCAGTTGGTTCATTAGATAGGTCGGAACTCCAAACCATGCAAGAAACTAAATGGGTAGGGAACGAGAAGGAAATGAAGAGGTTCAATGATGTGCCTTATTTAACCGAAGGACCAACTGACATGTCTCACTCTAGAAAAAACAAAAACAATTTGTGTTTAAAAAGGGACTCGATAACCTGAGATTGAAGAGCTTCAAAATTTCAAAAATCCTAGGTTTAATAAGCATAAAAAAGGTGAGGGTGAGGCACATTTCATTAACAATTTAAACACGAAGATCAAACTCCACACAAGCAAGGTCTAAAAAGAGCACCATTACCTGTCACAAGCTCCACAAAAAAAAAAAGTTGAAATTGCAAACTAAATCCATCCAACAATTTCCCTTCCTTTAATAAATGGTGTTATCATATTGGGTTTCACATGTAATTTCTCTCCAGGTCTGTGCAATCAATACCATAGCAGTTGTAATATGGTCTGCAAAATGCACTATGAATTACCCTTGGTTGGATTCTTAAATAAATTATACAATTCAGCACGATATTTACTTATCGAGGTGGGTTCCATAAAAAAATTTATGAGTCTTGAAAATAAATACATTAAGATCGATAAAAACCTATGCTCATAGATCATTAAAGCATGAAAGAACGCAAGCCATAAGTACTCGGCAAGAGGCGGGTCACAATCTCGAAATTAAATTAGAATAACATGGGTCAGATAACCCAACAATGATATTACAAGTATTAAGACTATTATCAGTTACACCATAGTTTTTAATACAACTTCTCATGAATCTGTATGGACAACACATTCCTAAAATTTAATTAATTTTTATACAGCCAAGAGCCCAACGGATCATCCATCGACATAAATGGTTGTATTCTATAATCCAGAG
>SNQJ01S0142425.1:2479-20539 GCA_010110895.2 Picea sitchensis
GTAGTAGGATTTATGCTTTGGATCTTCATTTTTAATTGGGTAAGTAAATTTATTGTCTTTGCATTCTAGTTGATGATTTAATTTTTCCATAGCCTATAGCTCGATGATTGATTGACTCCCATGGCCTTCGATTCCCAACATGTATTGATTGCCCCATGGTGTATTGATTTGTGAAGATTGTGTTTTTTTTTTCCTTTCGTCCCTAAATCATCATTCCTCACCTGAAAAGTAGGCCAAGACCATGATCTATGGTTGTTGCTTCGGCGTTAATAGACCTATGGATCTCAATGCCCCTCTTTTCTATGCATGGATGATGAGCGAAGGATGTTCTTGTTAGCCATCTACCTCCGTTATTGTCCTTGGATGATTGTTTGACTTGTGCCATATAGCAAAGACCTCCACGTATGGATTATCGTGCGTCCTTGTTGTTTTTTCTCTACGCCTTGCCTGATAGAATCCCTGTGATCATTTCAATGAGTTTTTCCATTGGATCCTTGTGTTTCTCTTACTGTTGTCTACATTGTATTGGTATTCTGGCAATGGAAAAGAGATTTGATTCCCTGTCTTCATTTTTATATTTGGTATTCTGGCAATGGAAAAATGATTTGATTTCCTATCTGCATTTTTGTATTGGTATCCTGGAAATGGAAAAACTTTTTTATTTGTTATTCATGTCTGCGTTGTATTGGTATTCTGGAAATGGAAAAACGATTTGATTCCCTGTCTGCATTTTTATATTTGGTATTCTGGTAATGGAAAAACGATTTGATTTCCTGCCTACATTTTTGTATTGGTATCCTGGAAATGGAAAAATGTTTTTATTTGTTATTCATGTTTCCATTGTATTGGTATTCTGGCAATGAAAAAACGAATTGATTTCATGTCTGCATTTTTGTATTGGTATTGTGGAATGGAAAAAAGTTTTTATTTGTTATTCATGTCTGTGTTGTATTGGTATTCTAGCAATGGAACAATGATTTGATTCCTTGTTTGCATTTTTATATTTGGTATTCTGGCAATGGAAAGACAAATTGATTTCACGTCTGCATATTTGTATTGGTATCCTGGAATGGAAAAACATTTTTATTTGTTATTCCTGTCTGCATTGTATTGGTATTATGGAAATGGAAAAAAGATTTGATTCCATGTTTGCATTTTTATATTTGGTATCCTGGAAATGGAAAAATGTTTTTTTGTGATATTCATGTCTACATTGTATTGGTATCCTCGCAATGGAAAAATGAAATCATTTCCCTGTTTGCATTTTTATAATTGGCATCCTGGGAAGGGAAGAGCATTTTGGTCATTCCTTTATGTGTTTGCATTTGGCATTCAGGAAATGAAAAAGGGAAACCATGATTTTCCCATTTAAAACGTGTTTGATATTACTGTTGAAATGTCCATGTTTTTTATTTTAAAAGTTGACTGAGATTATTGTGGAAATGCCCACGTTTTTTCTTTTAAAAGTTGACAAAGATTGTTTTTGAAATGCCCACATTTTTTCTTTTAAAAGTTGACTGAGATTGTTGTTTAAATGTCCACGATTTTTCTTTTAAAATAAGACCGAGATTTTTGTTTAACAAACCACGATTTTTCTTTTAAAATGAGACTGAGATTGTTGTTTAAATGCTCATGATTTTGGTTTTAAAATGAGACTGAGATTGTTGTTTAAATGCCCATATTTTTCCTATTAAATGTGACTAAGTTTGATGTAAATAACCACGGATTTCCCCCCCAAAAAAGAAATTGACTGAGTTCGCCGTTGAAGGGACACAAATTTTCTATTTAGAATGTTGGTTGCGTTGATTGTTGAATGACCACGAGTTGATCCTTCTGCAGTTTGTATTGTCTTCTTATTCTCTTTTAATTTGAGTGTACCCAACCTTCTCACTACCAAACATTAATTTCTATAGTCATGTTATTGGTCAAAGTAATTACTATGTAACTTCCATGTTAATCGCCAGGCTAATTGCTACGGTAGTGTCAAAGGACAACAGTTTCCTTCTTAATATTAATTTCCACAGAGATGTCAATTTCTTTATCGATGTTAACAACTAATAGTTCCTTTGTTAATTTTATAGACAACTAGTTATTTTTGGTACGGATATCTTAGATAGATGGCATGTGTAATTTAATTGATTACAAGTGTGATATTGTAGCATTTTACATTGATGTGGCTAATGTAGTTATATATTGGCATTTGATAGTTAAATGGTAATTTCGAGGATTACTTAGAATTACCCTTTTAGATGGTGGTTAATGGTTAAATGAGTTTAGGAGTATTGACCAAATT
This sequence comes from Picea sitchensis, assembly GCA_010110895.2. Classification (NCBI taxonomy): domain Eukaryota; kingdom Viridiplantae; phylum Streptophyta; class Pinopsida; order Pinales; family Pinaceae; genus Picea; species Picea sitchensis. Next base: position 4,773 of record SNQJ01S0142425.1, read on the forward strand.
ATATATTAATCTTGCTGAATTAAGTTGTAGTTAATTATTAAATCATAATGCAACATTGCCAAACTGATTCCTAATTGAGGTTATTTCGATTGAAATTAATGCTTGATTGTATTGTAGAATTGTCGATTGATTCAAAGGTGATGTTATTTGGATTGAAAGTAATGACTATGGTGTAAAGTAGAATGGCTGATTGGATTGTATTAATTGTTAATCAGTTGATAAGTTAAAGACTAAATTATAATTTAGACTTGCTAAGTTTCGATGGATAGTCAATGTCAAAAACAATTTGTATCTGTTGACTAGTTTAGACATGGTGAATGGGTCGGGTGGTTGATGAAGTCATGAATTCCTTGGTATCCATCCTCTCGTGTCTCTTCGACCTTTTGTGTGGGGTGTGGGTATAATCTCCCTGTCAGTGTTCGGCTCCTAGCATGTCAAAGTTTTCTAGAGTTCTTGGTCCAAATAGGATGTGTTGCACCAAGGTTATTGACACATCTATCACCTGGGGACGGCATGATTCTTGATGAGGGGACCATAGTGTGCCCTATTTGGATAGCGATGAATGATAACTTGGCTGGAGTCGGTCCCTTCCATGTGAGTGTTGTCGAGCATTGTAAGTGTATTTTTGCGCACCAGTGGAAGGCCTTCAGGCATTTGTTCACGTGCCTTGAGGTTAGAGTCTTTGTTCGTCAAGGTCGTTGTGTCAGGATGGGGATGTTTTCCCTTGGATTGTAGGTGTGGTCCTGTTGTGTCGAGAGAATAGTCGTTTCTCCTTGTTTTAACACATGTTTCGCCCTGTTTCTCTTATGCTAGTGTGTGGAGTCATAGTTGTTTGTTTCCTGGACTACATGCTTATGTTCATCGTCAGTGGTGAGGTAAACTGTTGTCATCATTTCCTTATTTCCCTAAGAAAAAAAAAAATAATGATAATTTCACTTTTGCTTCGCTTGTAGTCGTAACGAAGGGGTCATTACATATGGTATCAGAGCGGGTTCAACCCGCGACTTGGGATCACTACAGCTTTCGTTGATATGATTGATAATAATGTTGCTAATTAAGTTGACTTGTAATCATATAGGTAATCATGGTTAGAGGACGTCGTGGAGGCAGACAACGGGGTGCTAGGGGAGGAGGCACGACGCCTCCAATAGCATCCACGCCTAAGGGGTCTAACCCCCAGGGAGAAAAATAGGTTGTCAGGCAGGAGTAGATAGCAGTAGGTGATGTGGTTGGAATGATGAGATCTTTTCAGTGCATGTATGAGGCACTGATTAGCCATTTGGATAGAGATGATTCCAGAGCACCGACACCCCCTGAGGGTCCACCGTGCTCTCCAGTCGGTACTAGTAGCATTCACTGTGAGCTTGAGAAGGACAAATTTCTCGATTTATTTGGTGCCTCGGACGGCGCAGCCGCTGAGGTATGGTTGGAGAATATGGCGATGTGCTTTGCACTTCATGACTATACCTCCAACATCAAGGTCCACAGCTGATACATGGTCTTTGAAGACATGTCATTGAAGACGCTCCTACAACAACTGAACATGGTCGTTGAAGACGTGTCATGGGAATTGTTCAAGGAACGGTTATGAAAGAGGTACCTATCAAAGGAATTCATTGAGTGTCATATCAATGAGGTCAATGCCTTACGACAGGGTGGTCGTATGATGCATGAGTACGAGGCTCATTTTATGGAGCTGCTTTGATATGCTACGCACCTTAATACTGAGAAACTTAAGGTCAACAGGTTTGTTTTCGGCCTTATTGGAAACTTACGTGCAAAGTTTAGGATTCTGATGCCTCAAACTTGGCATGATGTCGTGTAGAAGGCCCTCATAGTAGAGGAGGATCTTATCAGTGGGGGTTAGAGAAGAACTCCAGCGATACCAATAGGGCAGGTGTCATCTGGTGTACAACAACATCAGATACCAGCCAGACATACATCGGGATGTAGTGGCTTCCAGAGGGGATCCACTTTCACTACACCTTGACAACTGGTGCCTTAGTAGCAGACACCTTATCGAGGACCACAACATCAGTAGCAGCGTCGACCGTAGTAGAAGAAGTTTAGGCATGTTCCGCAGAACAGACCAAGATTCCAGGCCAGTGGGTTGTCATCTTCTACTTCGGGTACTATGAGTACTGGACCGAAGAAGGGGTGTTGGAGGTGTGGGGAGCCACACTACCAGCACGATTGCCCAATGGACAGGACTAGAGCGTCTGGATCAGCTGGACCCACTACCATGGGAGATATGGGTAAGGCCCATTGTATTCATGCAGTGGTGAATAACCGCTAGGTTGAGCACCAATCGACTGTGCTCGAGACGTCGGGTACCATCACTGACCAGACCCTTAGTATTTTGATAGATCCTGATGCTACCGAGAGTTTCATTTTCAGTGTAGTGCTAAAAAGGATTAAGGTAAAGGCAGTTGAACAGGATGAGTTTATCTTCATAGAGATGGCTTCGGGAGCCAAACAAAATAATGGAGGCAAGGTTACAGGCTATACCCTTAACCTAGGATAGTTTTTCACCAGGGAAAACCTATACGTCATGATCTTAGGATCTTATGATGTCGTGATTGGTATGGAATGGTTGAATTTGCATGAGGCGATACTCAACTATAAGACAAAATGGTTGAGCTTGGTCGATGAGGAGGGACAGAGATGTGTGATTGTAGGTTGGAACCAGGGAGTTTCCATGAGGTTCATATCTTCCTTGCAACTATGGAAGAGCATGCGCAAGGGGTGAAAGCTTTATGTGATCCTTGCGTTAAATGAGAAAGGAGTAGTAGAAGGTCTAGAACACCTTACGGTGGTGAGAGAGTTTGTAGACGTCTTTCCGGAGGAGTTACCTGGGATGCCGCCGGAGAGGGAATTGTAGTTTACTATATACCTAAAACCAGGGATTGAACCCATATCTAGAATGCCTTATTGGATGTCGACGTCGGAGTTATAGGAGTTGAGAATGAAACTCAAAGAATTGTTGGACCTGGAACTGATACGTCCAAGTGTGTCACCATGGGGTGCACCTGTTATTTTCATATGAAATGAGGATGGGTCGTGGAGGCTCTACATTGACTATCGTCAGTTGAACAAGGAAACAATCAAGAATCAATATCTGTTTCTGAGGATTGATGATCCGTTCGATCAAATGAAGGGCACGATGATGTTCGCAAAGATCGACTTGCAATCATGATACCACCAATTATGGATTAAGGAGGATGATGTCCCTAAGACCTCCTTAAAGACTAGGTTTGGACATTATGAGTTTATTGTTTTACCATTTGGACTGACAAACACCCCAGGGGTATTCATGTGTTTGATGAATGGGGTGTTCCACGAGTACTTGGAAAAGTTCGTCCAAGTATTCATTGACAATATTTTGATTTACTTTTGAACAATAGATGAGCATGATGAGAAATCGTGCTTGGTACTATAGTGTTTGTGAGAGCACAAATTGTTTGGGAAGTTGTCCAAATGCTCATTTTATCAATCAAGGATTCACTACCTGGGGCATGTCATCTTTGGAGAAGGTATAGCCTTGGATCCAGCAAAGGTCGAGGCTATTATGGAATGGCCTGAGTCGACGAATGTCCCGGAAGTGCGTAGCTTCATGGGTTTAGTAGGATACTATCGACGTTTGTCGAGGGATTTTCGAAGATAGCAAATCCGATCATGAAATTGCAGAAGAAAAACAAGAAGTTTGTTTGGACCGAGAAATGCACGGAAGCATTTTGGAGGCTCAAGGTACTGTTGACAACAACACATATACTAAAGATACCTGACACGGACATGAACTTCTTGGTATGCACTGACGCATGCAAGGAAGGCTTAGGTGGAGTCTTGATGCAAGGCAGAGTCTTGATGCAAGATGGATGAGTGATCGCTTACATCTCGAGGAAACTGAGAAGGCATGAGGAGAACTATGCGACACACGATTTGGAGTTGTTAGCCATCGTATATGCCTTGGAGGTTTGGAGACACTACCTTGTTGGATGAAAATTTGAACTAAAGATTGACCATTGTGGACTACAACACATCCTTACGCAAAGCGACTTGAACGCATGACAATGACATTGGTCGGAATTGCTTAGCAAATACAACTTTGAGATTACTTACAATAAAGGAACAATGAACTAAGTGGCAAATGCATTGATTCAGAGACCACACATCTTTTCAGTGTTGCCTCTTCAGACGAATCCACGTGAAAAGATTCTAACTTTACAAAGTGACAATGACTGGTACAAATAGGTCAAGGGTCTTATCAGACAAAACAAAATGATGGTACCAATATTTGAAGGATTTACGTTTGATGACAATGGATTACTGAGGTTTAAAAATTGGATTTACGTACCACTGAACGACGAGTTGAGGAGTTTTATCCTAAATGAGGCTCATATAGCAGTGTACATGCCTCACCCAGGAGTCATGAATATGAGGTCCAACCTTAAAACCTTATTCTTTTGGAATGGAATGAAGGTAGATATAGTCAACTATGTGGCTAAATGTCTATAATATCAGCAGGTAAAGGCTAAAAATAGACATCCCGCAGGATTACTATAGCCACACGCTATTTTGGAATCGAAATGGGAGGTTATTTTGATGGATTTTATTGTTGGATTGCCACTGACAACAAGGAGACATGACTCAATTTTCATAGTAGTAGACACTCTAACAAATAATGCTCACTTTATTCCTGTACGTACAACGTATTAGGCACCGATCATAGAATTGCAGAAGAAAAAAAAAGTTTGTTTGGACCGAGAACTGCGCGGAAGCATTTCGGAGGCTCAAGTAGTTGTTGAAAACAAAACTGATACTAAATCTCTCTGACATGGACACAGACTTCTTGGTATGCATAGACGCATCCAAGGAAGGCTTAGGCGGAGTCTTGATGCAATACAGATGACTGATCGCTTACATCTCGAGGAAACTGAGAATGCATGAGGAGAACTATGTGGCGCACGATTTAGAGTTGTTAGCCAGCCATTGTATATGCCTTGAAGGTTTGGAGACACTACCTTGTTGGATGAAAATTTGAACTAAAGACTGACCACTGTGGACTAAAACACATCTTTACGCAGAGTGACCTGAACACGTGACAACGACGTTGGTCGGAATTGCTTAGCGAATACGACTTCGAGATTACTTACATAAAAGGAATAGTGAACTAAGTGTCAGATGCATTGAGTCAGAGACCATTCATCTTTTTGGTGTTGCCTCTTTAGACGAATCTACGTGAAAATATTCTAAATTTATAGTGTGACGATGACTGGTACAAAGAGGTCGAGGGTTTTATTGGACAAAACACAATGATGGTACAAATATTTGAAGGATTTACATTTGATGACGGTGAATTATTGAGGTTTAAAAATTTGATTTATGTACCACTGAACGACGAGTTGAGGTGTTTAATTCTAAACGAGCACATAGAGCAGTGTACATGGCTGACCCAGGAGTCACGAAGATGAGGTCCGACCTTAAACCCTTATTCTTCTGGAAGGGAATGAAAGATGATATAGTCAACTATGTGGCCAAATGTCTAGAATGTCAGCAGGTAAAGGATGAACATAGACATCCAACATGATTACTACAACCACATTCTATTCTGGAATCAAAATGGGAGGTTATTTCAATGGATTTTATTGTTGGATTTCCACTGCCGAGGAGACATGACTCGATTTTCGTAGTTTTAGACACTTTGATGAAGAGTGCTCACTTTATTCCTGTGCATACAATGTATCAGGCACCTGAGATAGCTAAAGTTTTCATCAGTGAAATTGTGAGGCTGCATGGCGTGCCAAAGAGGATTATATCCAATTGAGGATCAATGTTTATTGGACAATTTTGGACAAGTTTCCAAGAGGCCTTGGGAACCCAACTTAAATTCAGTACGACGTATCACCCTGAGACTGACGAACATACCGAACGAACTAACCAAACCTTGGAGGACATGTTGTGCATGTACATGATGGACCAACAAAAGTGTTGGGAACAATTCTTTCCACTGATGGAATTCGCTTATAACAACAGTTACCAAAGCACCATTAAGATGGTGCCTTTCAAGTTTCTTTACGGGCGACCGTGTCAGACGCCTTTGAGTTGGGATCGACTTAGGATAGGGTCTTGGTGGGACTAGAAGTGATCCAAGAAATGGAAGATAAAATTAAAAAAATAAGACAAAGTATTAAATAAGTGAAGGATCGACATAATAGTTTTGTCGATGCACACCGTGTCAACCATAGTTATGAGGTCGACAATCAAGTCTTCTTGTGGGTTAAACTGCATAAGAGTTCGATCAAGTTTGGAAAGAGATCTAAAATATCTCCTAGGTTCATGTGACCTTTCGATATTGTGGAGACAAATGGTCACGTGGCCTATCGTCTACCATTGCCTGATTCTTTGAGGCGTATGCACAATGCTTTTCACGTATCTATTTTGAGACATTATATTAGTGATCCTACACATGTTATTGACATGAGTTCTTTGTAGGTATTGGACGAGGGTGCGCTCATGACTGAGCTAATCCACATCTTGGATCATCGCGTTCGACAACTACAACGTCAAACAATAGATCAGGATAAGGTCAAGTGGGACAACTATAGACCGCACTCGACGACCTGGGAGGACACATATGATATGTGCCAACAGTTTCCATTTTTGTTTGATAGATAGACTTATGATACTATGATACACATTATTTCAGCACTTATACTGTGAAACTTTGAGACAAAGTATAGACCAAGAGGGGGTGTATGTAACATCCTGCTCTTGCGCACTGAGCTAACTTATTCTTTCAGGACACTTGCTCGCAAGTGATCCAGATTATTATGCTATTAAAACATTGATTTTGATTATGAGGCATTACGGGTTGATGTCATGTTGTTTTGCTGCATTGACATAAACAGGTGTTATTGACTTGGTTTTACTGAGTGTGAAGGATTTCAGACCTCGAGGGTGCATAGGCATCGATGGAACCCCTTGACTCCGGATCAAGTGAGAGAGTGAACTACTGGGGTTTGATTGTTTTATATGTGATATTAGTGCATCTAATTATACGATATGATTATGGATATATTTATGACATGATTCATTGATGATGTAGGCTGACGATAGCTTGCCGACAAGACTCACATGTGGAGTAGAGGGGTCATGCACGACTACTAGAGATGTTGAGGGAGAGGTGTGGACACCAGCCCTACCACAACCTACAAGAACTCCTGCCATGGCTCGAATTGTAGGTTAACATATACCTAGTTCAAGAGGACCCACGATGCTGTGAGTGTAGACTATGAAAATAGCTCACGATGATTCTCAGGGGAACACAATAAGGTGGGGGCCTTATTCCTTATAGGGCCTTAGTCTCCCACAAGTTCACCTTGCGGAGTATTGACTCCAGGGGTTTTTGATGTCTACCAAGTCATTCAAGAGGCGAGGGGCACCCTCGGACCAGATGGTGCATCCTGAAGGACACGTCACACAAGAAAAATAAAAAGAGGCGAGTGGCACCCTTAGAGCATGTAGTGCATCCCGAAGGGCACGTCTTGCAAGGGAAACATATGAGGTGAGTGGCACCCTTGGAGCGCTTAGTGCATACTAAAGGGAACGCCACATTGTTAATGATAAACGAATTAACCTACATGGCCTTAGGATGAATAACGTGATAACAAATTTTTAAAACAATTTTCGTAATAAATATTTGCCCAACACAAAAATTAAGGTCTAGGTCTAATCTTTGCTGGTGGTAAAATTTTACCTTTTTATAAAATAATAATAATAATAAGAAAAACAATAAACATATATAAAAATAAAATATAATAAATAATAAAGATAATCTTCATTAACCTTGTGACAAGAAGGGGGTATGCAATTAAAGTGTTTTATAAAAATCTTTTGGGATAAAAACTTAAAAAGGGGAATGATTGTTTTACTTTTATGCTAATTAAAAATTTAATTCATTAAAAAAAGGGGGAAGAAGGGTAAGTTTCTACACATGCACTTTTGAGTTTAATTAAAAAGGGAAAAGGGGAAATCTAAAATAATGAGGAAACTAGGAAAAACAGAAACTTTAAAAGAAAGGGGAAACTCTAGGAAAAAACAGTTAGTCCAACTTAGTAAGGTATCTACCATTTAAGAACTTTTCAATTTAAAAAACTAGCAAATTAATAATGGGGAAAGTCATTAAAACCTGTAAGGGAATTTGGGGACACCTAGGAGCGATTCTAGGAGTGACTCTAGGTGGGTGAAGGAAAGAAAGGTAATTAATTAATTAAAGAAATTAATTTATGAAGGAATGAAGGGGATGGGTGACATTTGTATGGGGAGGATTTTTACGAATTAATTTATTAAAAATTAATTTAAATGGGATTTTGGGAAGGTAAAGGAATTAGAAAATCTATATAATGGAGGGAGGAGAAGGAGGAAGGATATCTTCTGTTTGTGTAACGTTACATTGGAGAAATCTATACTTGATTAACTTAGCTTGTGAGAGTTGGGATACCGATCTCGGTGAGGAGTGGTAGCTCGGACTTGCGAGGCGAGATGGGAGCTAGCTTATTCTTAGTTAGTTTGTGTGGCCCCTTTGTGGCTCAGGGGGATAAGGGGGAAGAAGAGTAGCCCTAGCATTGGCTGGGAGGTACCGGTGAAGTCTCGTCGATCGACAAACATGAGTTGCAAAGAGCGCGCGAGACATCAACTCAGAGAGGGCGATCAGGAAACGATACACTTTCTTTATTTTTGCATGGTAGATTGTAGTAGGAGTTATTCTTTGGAATTGCATGTTTAATTGGGTAAGTAAATTGATTGTCTTAGCGTTCTAGTTGATGACTGGATTTTTCCATAGCATTCTAGTTGATTGACTCCCATGGCCTTCGATTCCCGACATGTGTTGACCTCCCTATGGTGTATTGATTTGTGAATATTGTTGTTGTTTTTTCCTTTCTTCCTTAGCTCATTAGTCCTTGCTTGAGCAGTCATCCAAGAGTCTGATCTACGGTCATTGCTTCAGCGTTAATAGACCTATGGATCTCAATGCCCTATTTTTCTGTGCATGGATGATGAGCGAAGGACGTTCTTGGCATTCGTCTACCTTTGTTATTTTACTTAGCATATTGTTTGACTTCCACCATCTAGAAAATACCTCTGCATATGGATTATCTTGCGTCCTGGTTGATTTTTCTCTTGGCATTGACTGATAAAATCCCTGCGATCATTTCAATGACTTTTCCCATTGGATCCTTTCGTTTATCTTATTGTTGTCTGCGTTGTATTGGCATTCTGGCAATGGGAAAATGATTTGATTCCCTGTTTGCATTTTTATATTTGGTATTCTAGCAATGGAAAAAGGATTTGATTTCCTCTCTGCATTTTTGCATTGGTATCCTTGAAATGGAAAAGATGTTTTTATTTGTTATTCTTGTCTACGTTGTATTGGTATTATGGCAATGGAAAAAATATTTGATTCCCTATCTGTATTTTTATATTTGAGATTTTGGAAATGGAAAAATGATTTGATTTCTTGTTTGCATTTTTGTATTGGTATCCTGGAAATGGAAAAAAAAAATTATTTGTTATTCCTGTCTACATTGTATTGGTATTTTGGAAATGGAAAAACGAATTGATTTCATGTCTGGATTTTTGTATTGGTATCCTAGAATGGAAAAACGTTTTTATTTGTTATTCCTGTCTGCATTGTATTGGTATTCTGGCAATGGAAAAATGATTTGATTCCCTATCTACATTTTTATATTTCGTATTTTGGCAGTGGAAAAATGAATTGATTTCATGTTTGCATTTTTGTATTGGTATCTTGGAATGGAAAAACGTTTTTTTTTTTTATTCCTGTTTGTGTTGTATTGGTATTCTGGATTCCCTGTCTGCATTTTTATATTTAGTATACTGGAAATGGAAAAACGTTTTTTTGTGATATTCAATTCTACATTGTATTGGTATCCTAGTAATGGAAAAATGAAATCATTTCCCTGTCTGTGTTTTTATAATTAGTATCCTAGTAAGGGAAGGGCGTTTTGGTCATTCCTGTATGCATTTTCATTTGGCATCCAGGCAATGAAAAGGGAAACCATGATTTTTCCATTTAAAACATGTCTGAGTTTGTTGTTGAAATGACCACGTTTTTTCTTTTAAAAGTTGACTGAGATTGTTGTTGAAATGCCCATGTTTTTTCTTCTAAAAGTTGACAAAGATTGTTCTTGAAATGCCCACGTTTTTTCTTTTAAAAGTTGATTGAGATTGTTGTTTAAATGCCCACGATTTTTCTGTTAAAATAAGACTGAGATTGTTGTTTAACTGCGCACGATTTTTGTTTTAAAATGAGACTGAGATTGTTGTTTAAATGCCCACGATTTTTCTTTTAAAATGAGACTGATATTGTTGTTTAAATGCCCACAATTTTTCTTTTTAAATGAGACTGAGATTGATGTTTAAATTCCCACTATTTTTATTTTAAAATGAGACCAAGATTGTTGTTTAAATTCCCACGTTTTTCCTATTAGATGTGACTGATTTTGATGTAAATAACCACAGATTTGCCGGCAAAAAAAAATTTGACTGAGTTTGTTGTTGAAGGGACACAAATTTTCTATTTAGAATGTTGACTGCGCTGATTGTTGAATGACCACGAGTTTATCCTTCCTCATTTTTTACTGTCTTCTTATTCTCCTTCAATTTGAGTGTACCCAGCCTTCTCACTGCCAAACATTAATTGCTACAGTCATTTTGTTGGTCAGATTAATTGTTATGTAACTGCCATGTTAATTGTTAGGCTAATTGCTACAACAATGTCAAAGGACAACAATTTCCATCTTAATATTAATTGCCACAGCGATGTCAATTGCTACGACGATATTAACAGTCAATTGTTCCCTTCTTAATGTTATAGACAACTAATTATTTTTGGTATAGATAACTTAGATAGACATCATGTGTAATTTAATTGATTACAAGTGTGATATTGTAGCATTTTACATTGATGTGGCTAATGTAGTTATATATTGTCATTTGATAGTTAGATGGTAATTCCAGGGATTACTTAGAATTACCCTTTTAGATGGTGATTAACGGTAAAATGAGTTTAGGAGTGTTGACCAAAGTATAGATTAATCTTGCTAAATTAAATTGTAGTTAATGATTAAATCACAATGCAACATTGCCGAAATGATTCGTAATTGAGGTTATTTCGATTGAGATTAATGCTTGATTGTATTGTAGAATTGTCGATTGATTCGAAGGTGATGTTATTTAGATTGAAAGTAATGTCTATGCTGTAAAAAATAATGGCCAATTGGATTGTATTAATTCTTAATCAGTGGATAAGTTAAAGACTAAATTATAATTTAGACTTGCTAAATTTCGATGGATACTCAATGTCAAAAACAATTTGTAACTATTGACTAGTTTAGATTTGATGAATGGGTCATGTGGTTGATGAAGCCATGAATTCCCTTGTAGTCATCCTCTTGTGTCTCATCAAACTTTTGTGTGGGGTGTGGGTATAGTCTCCCTATCAGTATTCAACTCCTAGCGTGTCAGAGTTTTCTAGAGTCCTTGGTCCAGATAGGATGTGTTTCACCAAGGTTATTGACTCGTCTATCACCTGTGGATGTCATGATTCCTGATGAGGGGATCATGGAGCAACCTATTTGGATAGCGTTGAATGATAACTTGGTCAGAGTCAGTGCATTCCATGTGAGTGTTGTTGAGCATTGTATGTTTGTTTTTATGCACGGGTTGAACGCCTTCAGACATTTGGTTCGCAAGACTTGAGGTTCTAGTATTTGTTTGTCAAGGTCATTGTGTCGAGAGGGGGATGTTGTCCATTGGATTGTAGGTGTGGTCCTGTTGTGTCTGGCGGGTAGTTGTTTCTCCTTGTTTTAACTCATGTTTCGCCTTGTTTCTCCTATGCTAGTGGGTGGAGTCATAGTTTCCTGTTGCTTGGACTGCATGCTTACGTTCATCATCACTGGTGAGGTAAATTGTTGTCGTCATCGCCTTCTTTCCCTAAAAAAAAGGGGAAAAAAAATTGCACTTCTTCTTCCCTTGTAGTCGTAATGAAGGGGTTGTTACATAAAAATATTAGAATGCCATGAATTATTTTTTGACAAATAAGGAAAGTCTCAAATCTTAGCATTCATTCCTAACCAATAACCTTGAAAGTGTAAAATAAATTAATATCCAAAAATGTATATTGAAAAATTATAATAATAATAAATAATTTAATTTTAAGGTCACAACCAAGCCAAACACCAAATTGGTGTACGAGACCTCCTCCACCCAATGATTTTACTCGTAAAGTCTACAAAGGTATACATACCCTACACTCCTCTAGATTTGAACTTCTGACCTCTTAGGAGGAAACACATGTTCTTAACCATTAGGCCCATTAGGTTATAAAAATACGTTTCTCATGTTTTCATGGACACCCTATATATATCTTATGACTGGAAGAATAAGAAAGGGAGATCGTTAACTTGCTCTAGGGATAAAAAAAAAACGTATATTGGACAATTATAAACACACTTTGCTAGTGTTTTTTTGGACACCCTATATATATCTTTCCATGCAAAGATGGAAGGGATATCCCTAACTTTCTCCTATACTTACCATGCCTAGAGCTCCACTTGCTTCCACGATGGGTGCTCAAAGTGTTTCGATCTCTGGGTGCTCAAAGCATTTCGATCCCCTATGATCAGATTGAAATCAAATTCAAAATAAAATATTTTGGTTTTTACATAAAGAGAAATTCACATTCTTTCATAGATTTGATGTGTCTCATCAATAAAATTTAGGCTCAAATTGGAATTTGGGTAAATATGTGATTATCTAGAGTTGGTGGTTGGTCCTTATAAAATATGTGCCAAGTAACATTTTGGTGGTCTAGGAATAAATAGAAAAAATCGCAAAAGGGATTCTAATTCAAGTAAGAAAATTTTGTTTTCATTTCTAATGTTCCAGAAAAAAGGAGGTTGATGGTATTCCCCTTGTAAGATGTCAGAATTCGGTGATGCCAAAAGTGTTGGGAGGGTGGGGTATAAAAAATATTTTTAGGTTTATCAAGGCTTTGGATGAAAAAAATACTTTGGAGACTAATACAAAAGAAAATTTTGTGGTCAAAAGTAATGTTGTCTAAATAAATTGCAGGATAATAATTTGAAGAATGGTTCTGTAGAACAAACAAATTGACTGCATGAAAGACAACAATGTGGAAAGTGATGGTAGATGCATTCCCCTCGAATGGTGATTGGGAGGTGTAGAAAACTTGAAGTGGAAGAAAATTTCAAATTAGAGAGGATCCTTGGGAAGGAACAACATTGTCTCATAGATGATTAGAGGAACTAATTATAAATCTTCATATTTTGGGTATTTCCACTTTGAGGGACTCATCTGCACAAATGAGGGATTCAACAAGCAGGTTTATTTGGTTTGAATAAGAGGAGCTTGGTTTAATAGGATGCAAGTTAGAAGAATGGGGAAAATTAACCACTAATCTAAGAGAAATTTGTATCGCCCTAAATGATGATGAGCAGGATTTCCTTTACTAGGCTCACAATACAAAATAAAGCAACTAATCAATGAATTTGGGATGTCATGTGATCGTAGAAGCATATTTCAATGGCTTGAAGAAGTGGTGGTGGACCCCTGTATGGAAATTACACGATCTTGCAAAAATTAAATTATGTTGTGGTTAGCATTGGAGAACAAATTGATAACTTGGGAAATTAGTCTTCACAAGGGTTGGATTGGTCCAAGTTGATGTGATATGTCAAGGAATAGAGAGGAATCAACCACCCATCTATTTGTGAAATGATCTTTTGCAAAAATGTCTAGTTTTATATAGCTTCTTATTTCAAATTGAAAGAGGATATGATGGTAGGTTGTACACAAAAAGTAGTTATCCACATGTTTGGGTTCAAAATCCATAAAGGAATACATGTCTCTTCCATGCATCTTTGTATACTTTATATGGTGGGCCATAAATCTTTGTATCTTTCAAAATTGTTTCATTCCATAGGAGGTAGTGGTAGGTTTGATCTAAAAGGAGGAAGGCGAATTCAAAATAGCTCAAAAGGCTCCAAAAATTTGTACTCCTATCATGACATATCCAGTAAATGGGATTACTTGGGCCTTTTTTGATGTTGCAAGATATAACCATCCTTCGAGGTGTGGGGAAGGAGCTCCTTTACACATATACATGAAGCATTATTTTGAAATCATATATAGCCATGATTGGCAACAAACATGACAGTTGAATTTTCAACCTTATGGGCTCAAATGTTCGTGGTAAATTTATTAAAGTCAAAAGAATCAAAATTAAAAGGGGACTCAAAAGTTGTTATGGAATTGGAAAAAAAAAACATACAAGTTTAGGTGTTGCTCCTTGAACCTTTGTTAGGTCAAATTTGAGTTTTCTTGTATGAGTTGGAATGGTTTTCTTGGATGAGTTGGAATGGTTTTCTTGTGCACGTATATACAGGGATTAGATCTCCAAATATGATCAATTACCAAGGCATGCTCTACTTTTAGATCAAGGATCTTTCATTTTCTAGGAATTCCATGATGATTGTTTCATTGATGAGATATTGTTTATGTAATAAACTTGTGCTCTTGGATAGGTCTATTGGATAGCCAAGTTTTGTTTTTGGAGAAAGATGGATTGAATGTAAGGTTAATTTAGTTTTTTCCTCCAAATAGAATGGAATAGAGTTATGGAAGGGTAGTAAGTAGTCATCACAGAAGGACAAAAATATGTGTATTTTTTCTAGAAATATAAAGTTTTTTCTTATTTGGAATATATATATATTTTCGAAAAAAAATTATTGGAGGGAAGTCGAAGAAGTTGAAACTTAAAATAGTGTGGTTTAGTGGAAATTTCAAATAAATAAAAAAATTCGACCCAATTTTATATTAATTTAGTTTCTTATAAAGGCTTGATTAACTTAAAAAAAATATAAATCTCCTTTAAATACTTTTATAAGTGATATTCTTTGAAATTGTAAATGTGGGATAACAATCTTTAAATAATATTAAATCCAAATCATTTTAGCAAACTAAATCTACTAACCATGGCACTATTAAAATTTCTTACACCTTTGGTCTTAGATAACATTTTGTGAATCTAATTTCCTAGGAGGAATCTAACTAAAAAGCACACTTCTATCATGGCATACCGAGTGAACGAGATTCCTTGGTCATTTTTTGATGGTGCATGATCCATCCTCCAAGGTGTGGGGTAGGAGGTTTTGAAATCGGATATAGCCCATGCTTGCAAACACATTTGAAAGCTGAATTTCAACTTTATGAGGTCAACTGTTCATGGAAAATTCTTTAAATTTAAAAAAAATACAATTAATTGGGGACTCGAAAGTTGTCATGGAATGGGTAAACAAAAGAAGACAAGTTCTGGTGTTGCGTCTTCAACCTTTGTTGGGTCAAATTTCTGTTTTCTTAGATGAGATGGAATGGTTTTCTTGTGCACATGTATAGAAGGATTTGAAATCCAAAGCTAATCAATTATATAAGGATGCTCTGCTTTTAGATAAGGATATTTCATTTTCTACGAATTCATTGATGGTTGTTTCATTGATGAGATGCCATTTCTACTTTTCTATAGTGGATATACAAGTTTTATTTTTGTGGAGAAAAATGGATTGAATATAAGTTTATTTTAGATTTTTGTTGGGAATAAAATGTAATAGAGTTATGGAAGGGGAGTATATGTAGACAATGAGCAGTCGAGGACAATAATATGTATT
>SNQJ01S0142426.1:0-10211 GCA_010110895.2 Picea sitchensis
GATTCAGAGTGAAGTTGCCTGAGGACATGCAACATCTTAAGTTGGGGGGGATGTTAGGACCATACAATGTACCTTTTTACTCACACTTTTTGCTACCTTTACACCCTTGTTTCACTCACATTTAAACTCATATTATCACCTTACCCTATCTTTCTAAAGGTATACAATGTCTCTTCTCTTTACTATATGTTTAATCTGTTTTTCATATAATTTTACATTACTCTCGTACTTGACCATTGATCAGAAATATATAAGTGATGAAACAGTTCAAACCGTAGATTAGCATTGAGGCCTGTTGTTGAAACAATTAAAGCACACAAACCCTGTGGATGAAACAACAACTCACACAGAATAAGTTGTTACACAGTCCATGGTCAACGATGCTGAAGCAACAACTCACAGAGAAGAAGCTGTTACATAGTCCGTGGTCAATGATGTTGAAACAACAAATCACATAGAAGAAGTTGTTACATAGTTCGTGGTTAACGATGCTAAAACAACAATTCACCAGAAGAAGCTGTTACACCCGTCATGGTCTACGATGCTGAAACAACAACACAAAACTGTTACATTAACAATCGTTGTTGCCTGAGACCAAGTTCCTGAAACAATCAGAATGCAAATCCCATGGCTGAAAGAACCCGCGATTTGCGATGTTGAAACATCATACAACAATAGTAACAAGAAGACAAATAAAGAAGTTGTTACTCCAGTTGCAACAACAACACCTCACTCAACACTTGTAATAGCATTCCGTTACGAGAGACTAGGATACCCTATTCTAGTATAGAAATCGGATCCGACTAAGAATAGGATTCAGATGTGCAAATTTAATTTGATGATCAAATTGTATCGAAGGGATTCTCCTCTTTAAATAAGAGGAAATTATCATTAGAGAGGACCTTCTGATTTTGGCTAAGAAGGATTTATAGAGAAGGATGTGTTTCATTTCAGACATTGTAATATGATACAATTGATAGATGAATAAAACACTGTTCTGAGCATTTCTCTCTAGTTCCTTTCGTTTCAGGGGAATCTTCTGAGAAGGGAGGGCCCACCTTCTTCACAAGATTCACCCATTAGATTTGTAGTGTGTTAGTGTTATTTTTGTTCATGTCTTGATTAAATTCTATTTTGTTGAAACACTACTTTATTGAACTATGTTTTGCTGAAACACTACTTTACTAAACTCTGTCTTGCTGAAACTCTGCTTTACTGATTGTTACATTGTTTTCATATAATTCATGCTTGGGTAACTGTTAATCATTCTAGTTAGCAATCTTGTTTGGTGAATTTATGAAATCTTGATAATCAGGGACAGGTGCTGAAGATTCCTGTTTGGGGAATAGGGTCCTATTCTCTGTTAGAGATAGTTAGCCTTCAGTGCATGTCATTTATTTTAATGAATTCATGAAAGTGTGCTAATCAGAAACAGGTGCTGAAGTTTCCTACTTAGGGAATAGGGTCCTGTTCTCTGTTAAGATTTATTTAACCTCCAGTGTGTGCCAATCATTTCAATCAGTAATGAGTTCATGAGAGTGTGATGATCGGAAACAAGTGTTGAAGATTCCTACTTTGGGAATAGGGTCTTGTTCTTTGGTTACAGAATAGTTGGTCTTTCCTGTTGCAACATCTTGTTGTTATTTTAATGTAATCCAGGATTCTTCCATTAATCATTTCTTTAAACTTTGAGCTCTGCAATAGGTAGGTTGTTTTCCTGTAATTCAAGTTAGAACTTCAGTTTGTTCAAGGCAAAGTGTGATTAATATGTTTTTACTATAACTCTAGGTTGCTTTTGAGATTGAGCATATATAGTGTGTGATTACCTTTGAAATAAACAGACTTCCCTGGGTTGACAATTTATGTAGCACTTGATTGTTTAGTTAAATAAACAATTATAGTGACCAACATAGGACAACAAGAGGAAAATGATGTGTTAAATCCAGGACAACACTATCAAAATCAAATCTGTTGTGCACAAAACCCTGTTAGTCCCTAGTACGATGATATAAAATTTTGTCTTATACACATATCAACTCCCCGTCACCTGGATCCCACAAAAAGGAGAGCACTAAGATTAAAATCTTCTTCTTTTCAGCTGATTAATGGTATTCTGTTTTGTCAAAATTTTGACGGAGTACTAATGCACTGTCTTGAGAAAGATGAAGCAAAAAAAGTCTTATTGGAATTGCATGCAGGAGAAGCTGGTGGGAATTTTGGTGGAGACACCACTACCCATAAAATATTAAGAGCAGGTTATTACTGGCCTACCCTTTTTAAAGACATTCATGCTTTATGTTGTAAGTGTGTAATTTGTCAAAAAACATCTGGACGGATACAAAAACCAACGTTCCCTTTGCAACCAGTTTCAACAGACTCCCCTTTTCAGCAGTGGGGTCTAGATATTATAGGCCCAATCAATCCGCCATCCTCACATTAGCATAAATATATTATAACAACTACAAATTACTTCACCAGGTGGTCCGAGGCTGCCCCATTAAAAGCTGTAAATACCAGCCAGGTGATATCCTTCTTGAATTCAAATATTATTACTCGTTTCGGTATCCCTGAATGCCTGGTATTTGATAATGGTTCTTATTTTTCATCTCTTGAAATTAGTGATTTCACTCTAGAAAAAGGAATTAAATTAAAGTAGTCTACCAACTACTACCCCCAAGGCAATGGTTTGGAAGAATCGACTAATAAAAATCTGATCAAAATTATCAAGAGAACGGTCTCTGAAAACCATAAAAATTGGCATAACGCACTGTTAAACGTAATCTGCGCTGATAGAGTAACTCCTAAAACTGTTATGGGTAACTCACCTTTCTTTCTCGTTTACGACAGAGAGGTGATTCTTCCACCACATGCCCTTCTTCCATCTCTGAAGTTATCACATAAAGTACAGGAAGAGGACTATCCCCCTTTGGAGAGTCGAATTAATGCTTTGTTAAAATTAGAATAAGTGAGGGCTCAAGCAAAATGAAAACTGGATCAACATCAACTCATTGTTAAAAACTAGTTTGATTTCAATTCCGCCTCTGATAGAAATTTCGAGGTAGGTGACCTTGTCCTAAAATGGTACAAACCTCATGAGGGAAAAGGAGCGAATACAAAGTTTCAGAACTTGTGGCTGGGACCATTTTTAATTGCTGAGAAATTGGGTCCTAGTTCCTTCCATTTACATAAGTTAGAGGGACAACCAGACACCTTTCTGGTGAATGGCCAAGCTCTAAAAAGGTACTTCGCCTGATGACACTCCCATGTACACTGTGTAAATATTTTATGTTTTGTTTGTTGTTGGTTTTTCTTTGTTGGTTGTTTTGATTTTTCCTTTTATGCTTATCAGTCATTCTTTTTGAAACACACATTTCTGCATCATGGGCTAGTTCAGACAAAGAGAATAGAAAAATTTCCCCTCTAAAATGACCGTTGAAGGTTGTTTAAGAATCAATTGTGATATTTTTCTGAGTTTGCAACCATGTTAAAGATAACTTGTTGTTTGAAAATCATTTATTGATTTCAATCTGCAACTTAAGGGAATCACAATCATCCATAAAAATTCTTTTTACGCTATCCCTGTTCCTTAAGAGAACAACTCAGAGATGTCTCCCTGCTCTTGAAAGTCGGTTTTATTAACAAACTATTTCTAGATCATAATGAAGGACAACTAAGAAATTTCTTCAAGGTCTGTAATTTACTAAGATGTGTCCAAAACCAAGATTTTCAGTGTCACCCCGCTCCATTAAATATCTTTAAAAACTAAATAAATCTTCAGTGAGTTGTGGGAAGTGCTTGTAAACCCATCGGGATATTGAACAGGTCTGCTGGTAGTGGGTAAATGCATGCATGATGCCAAGATAACTTCATTGGGGTACTGAACAGGCCCACTAGCAGTGAAGCAATGTCAGGTATATGAAAATTCTCAGATATGGATTTTTTTTACCTTAAATGTACTTTGTTCTGATCTGGAACTTCTTGGCAAGATACAGATATCAGAGTGGATTAAATGAAATCCCTGTCGAAGCTATGGATGCCTGCTGGAAGCAGCGGCCCTGTCAATAGTATTGATGATTTTAACTTTAATATTGTGACTCTCTTCTGTTAAGATTGTTGTTAGTTTTCGTCTCTTTAAAACAACAGTAATATGAAACTGGAATGCTTTATAATTGATAATGATGTTCAGACATCTTTTTGGTTGTTTTCGATTTTAATTTTTCTCTGATTATCCTAATCTTGACTCATTCATTTGGCAGAGATAACTACTTCTCCCAGCGTGTCACCATTGTTGGCAGCAATAATGTAATTTCTATTGTTTATAAGTTGCCTACACAAGGTCTCTAAATTTTCATTAATCGTCATGAGCAACGACACTTATCACTTGTCTCTTTTTACATACCTTCCTTTCGATTTTTTTTTTCATGACTGTAAGCATGAAAAATCACAGCTGGAATTCACACTTTGTTTCGATTTTTTATCAAAGGATCACTGTTCATACGATCTATTGTCGAATTGTCGTATTTCTCTATGAACATGATTGTTTTCCTAGTTTATAACTCCTTGGTCCTAAACGTGCCTTGGTTAAATAAGTGAAAAAACCTCCACTCATTTATATTTGATTAATATTAATGGGGTTTGATTCATAAAAAATTTTAACACAATGTTTATTTGATACATTTACCTTGTAATCAAGTCATGAATGTGCGTTCTATGGTTTTCATGTGCTTACATCCTTATATGTACTCGCATGCCAAGGTGTAATGTGAATTACAACGTGATATTATTGCTCTGTATGGCCTCGGTCTTCACGATGTCATTCCCACGCATGGTGACTAACGCCTCTACCTACCATTTTGAACTGTCATTGCATTTTTTTTGTGGAAACTCGGGGCTATGACTCTGTGTTTTCTAATCAAACCCTACCTCTGATTTCAATGTTGATTCCCTTCTGTTCGCCATGGCTCCATTGGTAAGGATTGAGCCCAATGGCATCCAAACCTTGTTATCTTATGACAATGCCAAAGGCGACTTAGAAAGGAATGACTGGCATTTGTTTATTGAAAAGTTTAAGGGTTTCAATCTGAGAGTTGCCCAAGATTTCGCATTGACCTTCGACGATTGCAGAGAAAATATAGGTGACGTGCAGCTGGAGGTGACTGAAGAGTTTTTAAGCCAAGCTACAGTTTTACTAGATGTCGGCCAAAAATGGTTCAAGAACTCAAAGGTTGAAGAGGTCCCCTGGACTCTGTTGTTCAACTCATGAAAAATTACTAGCTACAACTGAGGTATGCCTGTCTCAAATTTAAAACCTAGGTGGCATGACCTTCTTTCTATTGTAAAAAAAATTATTATGTGTGAAGGGAGATTTGGGTTAGTTTTCATGTATCACCTGTGATTTCTTATGAGTTTCATTGGATTTCCATTGAACATGCCCTACTTCCTCCTTAGAAGTCTGTACAAGATGGGAAAGTGGTTTAAGAGGTAGAAGTTTGATTCTAGTTTGTTCCATCATGGTTTAATCAAAATTATCATTGTGCATCAGTTACAATTAAACAACGTTTGTTGGGATGCTTTTATGGTACGAAATGGCTTTGTTAATAGTGAGTTGGGACAGGTTGACAAGCCTTTTATCACAAAAACCCTTGTGAAACCTACCACCGCTCCTGCCCTGTGGTCCTGTCTCTAATTTGGAACCCTCGACCTACCCTGATTCTACTCAACCCGACACTCAACTGGATTCACTCCTCTAGTTGATGAGAGGTCGATTTCGCCGGTCAACAAAACATCCATCACACTACATCAATACTACATGTTATTTTAATTTTTGTTGTATTTTATGATTAAGAATAAATCATAATGTAGTGAAGTATTTCTTATCCTTAGTGATTTTTTGTCAAATATTATAATATGAAGCATTGTATTTGGAATTTGAACAATTAGGGTAGTTTTAAGGTCAAAGGCGAAGGAGCAAGAACATAAATATGAATATTAAAAATGAATAAAGGGCCTTTGGATCCCCTTTGATTTAGTTTGTGTATCATGGATGGCTGTGTGATCAAAATACCTATGTATGATCTCTATGAATGTAAAGAAGCTTGAGATAATTGGCCATTAATTCAATAAAGTTTCAAGAATTTTAGTTGAATTTGTTTAATGTAGTTTTTATGAAAACAATTTGTGTATATGTAATCTTTATTAATATTAACACTTTTATAGATTTGTGATTCTTTGTAAATATTTTCAATGTGTGACTTTCATTTCAAATCACTTTCACTACATGATAATACAATGTGGAAATATTGTAACAACCTATGTTTCTATCATGTCTACATCTAGTTCCTACCCCTTTTCTTATAAGAGAGGAGTGGGACTGTCCAATATTTTAATTTTATCTTACAAAATATCATTTCATGCACATTAGACCAACTTGTCCTTAATGTTCACATGAATTTATGACTTATTCTCATGAAACTTTTCCTTAATGATCAAATGCAATTATGAATTGTCCAACTTTTCTTCGTCCTCTAAACAATTACATGCAAGCTTGTACTAGTGATCCCATTGCTCACATGTATTTATTAATTATAATCATATTCTCATCACTCACATGAAAACGATATTACATATTAATATTTCCATGCCACTTGGATACAAACACACATTTTCCTAAATAGATAATTTAAATTAATTACAATGTGCTACATATTTAGAGTTTAACCAAAGATTCTTACTATATGACATGGGGTCTAAACCTATGAAAGTTATAAAATAAAATAATTCATAATTAGTTATATTTATTTTTTGATTTGTGCACGGGTTGTAATACTCTAGGTTCATTTTATCTATGATAAAAAAAAAAACCCTAGACATCATCCCTTTCAGCATCACCTTCTTGCGTAGATGAAGTCTCCCCCAAGGAATCTATTGGGAATACAAGAACCATGCTTATGCAATAGTAAGGAAATGGGAGGGAAACATTTGGTTCATTCTTCCTTGTTATGTTTGTGTTTGTAACTCTTTTCTATTCAGTATTAACTTACTTATGATTCAGATTCCTATAATCAACATATTCTAGATTACTACATAGAATTGGTACTATCACAATCATGAACATTGCACAATATTTAACCATAAGACAAATCTAGTATATGATGTATACAAATAGAATTCATAAGAAAACATAGAAAGATATACAACACAAGGTTATGTAACATCTCTTTATCATTCCTTTATTCACTCTTCTCACCAACATATTGTTACATTCAAGAAATCAGGAACTCAAGATGGAACAGACCATAACATCACACCACAAAACCTAACATAACAGAACGAAGCATATTGAGGAACCCCTATTCTTCCTACCTGTTAAATATTTATACAAAAATCTAGGGCTAAAAACCCTAATCTGATCATCCCAAAAATAATCCATTACAATGCATGGCCAATTTAGTCAACTAGTTGCTTGACAACTTTGTTCTTCTTTTCAATATGCATGTTTATATTTTGTTATTCTTCTATTTATGGAATGTCAGGATGTCATCCTTTTGTCATGCATCACCTTCAAAGTCAAAGATGCAAGCATGGAGGCAGGGATATGACATCTCAACATTCAATTCAGAAGGAAAACAAGTTGTTGAGATATTTTTGGAAACAACATTTTTTAATACATCTTGTTTGTAAAGTCTTATATGATTGTAAGAAGTTGCAGATAGGGAGTGGGAGTCCTTATTGGGTAATAACTGAAAGTTATTGTAATAGGAGAAAGTAGGTAACCTCCATAGTTTGACAGGATAGGTTGTAGACAGGACATAGAGATCTCGTGGAGCCAGTCCATAGATAGTTTGTGTTGTATTGTAATAGAATAGAGGATAGGGAGATAGAGATCAGTAGTAGAGGAGAATAGAGTAGAAGAAAGACGCAGTGGAGAACTGTTGTATTATGTAATTTATTTCATGAATGAATGGAAAAATATAGATTTGTCTCGATTCTTCGGACTGTGTTCATTTCGATGTGTGATTGAATGAATGTTATATTCTATGTGTGTTATTTAAATTCATTTCTTTCATGTGTAATTGTTCAAGAGTTAATCGTGTGAATTTTTTATGAAACTAGATAATTTTCAATTGCTTCTCTTCTAAAACTTGTATGAAAGGTGTGAATCTCATATACAAGGAGTATGTCCATAGATTCTCGGATTGACTCAAAGGAGTTTAGAGAGAACAAAAGGAACTTGGAACAGGTGCAAGGAGTGCATATCGTTGAGGAGCGACCAAGCGTCGAAGAACCAGAATAGAGGAATGCCACGAGGGAAAGAAGAATTTATTTTCAAGAAATCTTTCGATATGAGTTTGACAAAATCCCAGGAACACAAGGAGTGCATGGGAAATCAAAATCCTCAAAGGATCAACATCAGGAGGGATAACACTTTTCAGATGTGTAGACGCGAAAAGTTTGAAGCCTACACCTTTGCTCGTCTAGAATTCTGAAAAGTGTTATCCCTCTTGAGATTGATCCTTTGACAATTATGATTGACGCACTCCTTGCATTATTAGGATTTCATCAAACTCATATCGAAATATTTCTTGAAAAATAAATTCTTCTCGCCCTCCTGGAATTCCTCTGTTTTGGTTCTTCGATGCTTGGTCGCTCCTCGACATTGTGCACTCCTTGCACCTAGTCCAAGTTCCTCTTGTTCTCTCTGAACTCTTTTGATTCAATCCAAGACTCTGTCAATGAACTCCTTGCATACTATATGCACACCTTGCATATGAATTTCAAATGAGAAATAATTAAAACTTATCCAGTTTCATCATGAATTCATTCGATCACCAATCGTCTGCACTTGTTCCTCTATGGTAGCTTCTACAACTAGGGAAAATTTTAGAATTTCCTTATATAAAATTTGGATCACTGCTTGGGTTCTCTACGCTATCCCTTCAGCCTCATCCTTTTACTTTAATTCTTTCTTGGCCCTCTCCTCAATCTCATCTTTAGTCTTCAGAACTTCTTTTACTCTTCTTTCAACTTCCCTCTTTTATTGAAGTGATGTGTCATACTTATCTTGTAATTGGTCTCTTTAATCCCTTATTCTTTCCATCTCTCTATGTTCTTCATCTCCTCTGTTCCTCATTTATTGCACCAATCCTTCTTGCAAGTCTTGTAACCTTTTTATGGACATCCTTGATACAACTATATTGATATGGCCCAGTGCATTTACTTTCTTATGTAACTCACCCATTGGAAAATACAATGTATTTGTATCAATATGTAAGGTTTTATGCCCTAATGTTAGTTGTGTCAAGGATGGTTGCGTTCTTTCTTCTTCTCTCCTTTGCCCCATGGATAGTCCTTCCTTGGACATGTGCATTGTCATAATATTTGTTGTTTCCATCATCTATTGAAGTACTCCTAGCTGATCCTACACTTTCTTATGTTGCTATTATTGATTCATTATTGCTTCCTCCCACATTTATTCTGTGGTATCCCATATCTGGTAACCAATTCTATCCATATAATCAATAGTTAATATATAGAATGAGGTTTTCCTCTACACCTTGAATTTCTGGCATGCCCTTCTTGCTTGGTCTTCCCCTTTGTCCTTCATTTTTATTCTTGTATCAGGGCCTTTTGATGGGCCATGCATATCACATGTGCCACTAGTTTGATCATTGCCTTTCTTGTCACCCTGCTCCTCATCACTTTTTTCTTGGTATTCCTCCTCTTCTGATGGCCCTGCCTTTTGTTAGAAAAACATGACCGCGGAGTAATAAAATAAAACAAATGAAGAAACAAAAACACAGAAGACACACAATACAAGAGAGACACAGATTTACATGGTTCACCTAGTGTGGGCTACGTCCACCAGAGAAATTTCCAGGTCCTTCCTTTATTATTATACAGCAAATGAAGGGATACAACCTACAGCAAAAACCCGCTGTAACTTCTTCTTCTTTCTCTCACAGTATCCTCTCTCAGAATACAATATTCACCCTCGTACATAGCCACAATACATTTCCCTCATAAAAGAGGGTTGCCTTCTAGGGCAAAAACCCTAACATAATCTCTACCGTTAGATCTGCGACGTTATAATGAACGGTCCAGATTTACAATGAAATTACAATATACTTTTATAAGGCAATTTTTTCTTTGGGGGCTTCGCCCATAAACCCCCATCGGGGGACGCTGCCCCCGAACCCCCGCTGGGGGCCTTA